>KQ061765.1:16628-41938 GCA_001008035.1 Atkinsonella texensis
TTTAAAAAAAACCCGCCCCTCCCCCCAAGCCCGCCGGCAACATGCGCCCCGGCCCCAGAAACATAAACGAGCGTCTCGATCGACCAAGCGCATACTTCAATAGCAGGGTGCAGCCCGAATCCGAAACCCCCCCCCCCCCCCCAATCATGCTTTCTGAACACTATCATCTGACTCTCCTCTAGAACAAGCGCCGACGCGACCGCGACGACGACAACAACACCACCAACGGCCAAGACGGCCCCCAAGAACAACAGCCCGATCCGCTCGCCAACTCGACAACCATCTACGTCGGCAACCTCTCGTTCTACACGACCGAGGAGCAAGTATACGAGCTGTTCTCGAAATGCGGTGAGATAAAACGCCTCATAATGGGCCTCGATCGATTTCAGAAGACGCCATGTGGGTTTTGTTTCGTAGAGTACTACACGCACCAGGATGCGTTAGACTGCATGAAGTATATCGGCGGCACGAAGCTTGACGAGCGCGTGATTCGAACAGATCTGGATCCTGGCTTTGAGGAGGGCAGACAGTACGGTCGTGGGAAGAGTGGCGGGCAGGTGCGCGATGAGTATCGCGAAGACTACGATGAGGGCAGAGGTGGTATTGGGAGGGCGTTGCAGCAGAGGGACTATGATGATGAGGATCGACATCGGTAGATGCTGGCCTTGGTCGCTCAATCTTATCAGAGGGTATCTAGGCGCAGAGAGGGCAAGAATTCCCATGGAGGAGCCAATGTACTATTCACTGCCAAAGGCGTAATGACAACCAAGCTTCTAGCGTTGCCTTGATGATAATCTACATTGCTTGTGTTGTTCCCCAAGTAATTCTTCTCGTAGTGATAAAGCAAATGCGCCATGTTGTCTATTGGTACAAAGTCTGCGCTGCCGCAGCTCCTTCTGCAAATGTGTCCAACGTTTCTGCAAGTCCCCATCCGAGCATCTCTCGCAATCCATATTCCTAGTACACGAGCAGAATGGCCGTCATTCACATTTTCCCAGGCCTCTGCCCCTTCCGCAACCGATATGTGTCCGCCTGCCAATAGACGCCTCCGCCGCCGTTCCGTCCTAGGCCCTTTAATAACCAGGTGGATTGACTCGTTGCGATACTCTCGTCCATTTGGGCAATTCTTGGAAAGAGGTCAGCTTTGTCATGAAAAACGCGCAAGAAAAGAAAAGAAAAACTTACTGTGAATTCCCTTCCTATACTTCTTCGCCTTGCGATCGAACATGGTGTATTTGTCCTTGGGCAGCATTTCCGCCTCCGTAGGCATCTCAGCCTTCCACCTCTCCAGCGCCTCCAGGGTCTGTCCTTTCTTCGCAAGGGCCGCGTCGAGGGTGGCGACCACGCTGTCCACCGCCCGAAGTCGCAATCTGTGGCGGCGTTTCTGGAACCGTGATAGTCGCCAGGGGATCTTCCAGAGAAGGCCGCCCGAGAGGGGATTCGTTATCCGGAATGGGCCAAGCATGATTCTGCGTGGGATGCCTTCAATCGGCGTGCTGTATAATGCTGAGTTTCCCCTATGATGCGAGCCGGAAGCATGGGACAACCCGTTGGTCGCTTGAGGTGGGCGAATCTCGTTGGCCTGGAAACTTTTTTGGCCTCGGCCACCACCAGCGCAAGCCTGACGATGGGTTGGCCGTAGTTGCTTTGGTGGAGCGGATTAATTGTAGCTCCCGTGGCTGCATGCCCGCCACTCCCAGCGCTGGTCCCCCCCACTCACAACGGAGCCCGGCTCCCGCGACGACGAGAAATCAACCAGCGACGTCGTATCCAAGAACTACCAGAATCCGAGAACCTACGCCAGCGGCAGCGGCAGAAGCGCAGTCCCCGTTTCGCACAGGCGCGAATGCCGTCCCCATAATGAGCTACTACTTTGCCATCGTCGGCGCACAGGACAATCCCCTGTTCGAATACGAATTCGGCACTTCCAAGCAGGGCGGCGACGGGCAGTCCCGCTTCAGTGACCAGCTACGCCACCTGAACCAGTTCATTCTGCACTCAAGCTTGGATATTGCCGAGGAGGTACAATGGGGACAAGGTCAAATGTACGTCAAACTAAGCCCAGGTTGAGAATTTTCTTCGCGCGTCAAGTACCACGTGGGGCCAAGGTGTACACAGCGTTTAGCATGCAGGATCGGGCCTCTACTCTAGCTAACTTGGCAAAAGGTACCTTAAATGCATTGACAAGTTCTTCAACAATTACATATCATGTTTTGTTACGGGTGCCAACGTTAAATTCCTCCTCCTGCACCAGCCCACGATTCCTACGTCCACGAGCTCATCGCGATCATCGACCGCTATTGGCGCGAATCCCACGAGTCCGGCGACAGAGGAAGCCATCAAGATGTTCTTCACAGAAGTGTACGATAACTGGGTCAAGGCGATTATGAATCCGTTTTACAAGGCCAATGCTGAGGTCACGAGTCCGGTGTTCAAGCAGCGAGTAGCTGCTGCAGGAAGGAAGTACCTGTGATCAGGCACTACGGCGTCGTTGAAGATCAGCATTTGGAGACAGTTTGGCAGTAGTGAGGCTACGCCAGCAGATAGCCATTCAACAGCATGTCTTAAAGCATCATGTATATTAGCTCGTTCCATGATATCACGCGGAATAGAATAATGTGTTTGGAAATATCAATTCGCATTCATTTGTGCCAGTTATGCTGTCTTCGCAAAGGCGCCACCATGATTCCTCGTAAACCCAGTTCTTGTCCCCAACGCCAAAATGTCAAGAGTCGTATGCTGTAACCCCTTCCTTCAGCCCGTTCCCCACAAAAGTCCTTGCCTTCCAAGTCACGCACTCACTCCAAAGCCCGTTGATATAATGTACAATGTCAGGCTGCCGAGTTTCTCGTGAAAAAAGAAACAATACCAAATACCACCATACTTAACCACCGAAACCGTACAGGGTGCGGCCTTGTCGCTTCAGAGCGTAGACAACGTCAAGACTAGTGACGGTCTTGCGCTTGGCGTGTTCAGTGTAGGTAACGGCGTCACGAATGACACCCTCGAGGAAGGTCTTAAGAACAGTGCGGGTCTCCTCGTAGATCATGGCAGAAATACGCTTGACGCCACCACGGCGAGCAAGACGTCGGATAGCGGGCTTAGTGATACCCTGAATGTTGTCACGAAGAATCTTACGGTGACGCTTGGCACCGCCCTTGCCGAGGCCCTTGCCGCCCTTGCCGCCTAAAGGAACACTGTTAGCATCAAGACCAAGACGAGATGAGATACAAATATTTCTAATAGCTTGATGTAGTGTTGATGAACCCGCGTCATGCAGGTACATGTCGATGATCAAATGGGGTCATCTCCCCCCAAGGAAAACGCGCATCTGGAGACACCGACTCCTGACCACTCGAGCCACATGTCTTGAAGGCGGGAACAAAATGAGGGTATCACTTACGTCCAGTCATGTTGATGGAAGTAGGAAGTGTAAATGAAGTTGAAGTTTTAAAAGCGTGTCGCGTTATCGCGTTTCAAGGCGTGAAGACAAATGCAGAGTGAGGGAGGCAGAGAGGGTGTACGTAAGGGGAGAAAGTGGGGGATGCAGTTGAGGGGGGCGCATGAAGGCGCGACACAATAAATACGTCTGCGCGATCAGCCAGTGGCAATCTTCCAGAACACTAGATCAGTAACAGGCGCATGGGCCCATGTGAATGAATAAAAAAAAAACGGCCGCGCAATTGCCCTTGATTTTATGAAGTAGGCGCAGCGCTAAGCCGCTTTTGGGAGGATGTTGTGTGCGATTGTGGAGCCATGTGGCCACAGGTACCTGCTGATTTGAGGACAGGAATCGCCGAAGAGATCATGCATGACCTACGTAATCCGTAAACGATCGTACAACCCCTAAGGACGCGTTCAGGCCGTGATTGGTCACTCGTGAGGCGGACACAGGAGAGGAGACAGATATGATCGCAATCGCACACCTACTAGAACCTCTTCCCAAGTTCACGAGGCCAACCGAGAAGAGTGGCCTTGGATTCAGGAAATAGTCAATGCAGTCTCCACCCAGTCAATTAAATCAAATCAATTCATCTGTCAGCCAAGCCAATCACATATGTGTTACCAATTCCTCTCCGACCCTCACCGACGGCATCTCATCACCCACACCAAACCCGTCAAACACTATCGTCAAACGCTATCATCAAACCCGCATACAAACTGAAAACCTACAGAAGTTCGATGGGAAACTTGTCAGCAATCGCCTGGTACCCACGCGGGCTCAGATGCAAGCTATCCCCAAAATCGTAATCCTCGACCAGCAGTGATTCGTTCTTCGGATCGCGCATCACAGCATCATTGTCCACAATGCCGTCGAAAACCTTGGAGTGGCGCAACCAGTCGTTGATTTGTTGTCTCGTGCGTTCTCTGTAGGGACGCGAGAAACTCCGCTCCACGCCGGCCCGTGCGCAGAACGGCGTCAAGGTAGATGCCAGCACCTTGAGCCCAGCCGCACGGCACTTTGCTGCGATGCTCTCGTATGCCTTGATCAACTGGTCCTTTAACGCTGCCTGGCTTGCGTCGTCCTCAGGCGTGTAGCCAATATCATTCGCTCCTTCCCATACTATGACGGTTTTGACTCCGGAAACCTGCAATACGTCCCGGTCTAGACGTTTGAGCAGGCTGTCCCCCAAGCCGGGGCTGAGCACCTTGTTGCCCCCGATCCCTTGATTTACCACGGATATCTTGCCCGCCAAACCATCTTTCTCCAGCCTGTTGACAAGGAGGTCCGTCCACCTGCCATCTGAATTGGTGATGGTGCCGCGGCCATCGGTTAAGCTGTCGCCGACTACAACGACCGAGTATGCATTTTTAGTCTTCCAGCTATCAATGCCCTCGATAAAGTACCAATGGTCAACTCGCTGCACCGCGGTCTGGCCAAGATGCTCATCCAGAGTTCGATCGCCAGGGGAAATCCATGTGTCTGTGTGGCTGCTAGCGTGACAAGTGATGGCATCTGCTGGGTGCCCTTGTTTCAAGAACATGTTGACAACAACCACCTGTGCTGAATTAGTTTCGAATCTGACAGGATCAGATGCGACCGATTGTCCGCCAGGCACCGCCACTGACTGCGAGCCATCAAACATCAACCTCTTGGCCGTGTGTGGCAACATGACGCTGGAGCCTGCCCCTCCACGGGTCTCATGGGCTTGCGGCAGTCCTACCGTCACAGATGCGATGTTGAGGTATGTTTTACCCAACAGATTGGAGATTCGAAGTTGTAGAACGTCGCTGCCAGATGCCATTCTTACTGTCTGCCTTATAGTAGCGTTGCGGAAGCAAGTGTTGTGGTCAACCTAGATACTTGGTCAGACTCGCCTTGACTATCAACACCGCAAAGTTGCCCGATAAGTACATGAACCTACTGCAGGGAGTTCCTCCTTTCGTGGAAACCGCTGTGCTGCAGTCCAAGCTGCCACCCAATAGCTCGCTATCCTCATATTGGCGAGAGTGCTGGCAAGGTAAGTTTGACACAAGGTGCTTCTTGAATGCTGTGCCTTGTCCTAGAATCCTCATTATATATAGATGCGCGGTACAGTATTCGTCTCATGGTAGACCGGGGAAGTCGCTTATCCGAAAAATCAGGCTAAATATCAAGTCTTTAATTTTAAGGACTGCAAGGTTTTTTCAATAAATGTACCCTTGTCCGCGACATCCTAGGGATGTGGGTATGGTGACCCAAGAAATACGACGCCTTTGGCGGAAGTGCAGGGATTATAATAGAATATCTTAGGGTTCATCCATGGATGCCGAGCGTCATGGCTTCACTATTTTACCCCTTTCTAGCGGAACGTGCCTGAAGCGTGACAGTCCTTATGGAGATGGCCATGCTGAGAGGTTTTATTGCACAGCGCTGTAGTGCAAAGCACTCTTGCCATGGTCACGGATGAAGTGCATTTTTTTTTTTTTTTTTGCAGGGACACTGGCCTTGCTCTCTTCTCTACAATATGTTTTACTTGACGCCAAGCGAGGTGTGGTGACGTGTATGTACAGCGAGTGAGTCCCCAGGATTGCATGTCGGGCTCGCCGGCTTTTGCCATTCATTATGCATGACTCGCAACTGCGCCTTTATCCCATTGGCTTTCCGGAAGTCTACTCCGTACGCTCTTCAACAGGACAGTTCATGATTTTGTTCTTACAAGGCGGCCCGCAACCCACGTCACTCACCTTGCCATGAACCGGAACGAGAACCTGCAAGGCGCCAGTTCCAGATATAGTACCAGCAACAACCGCTCGGTTTTGCTATTTTGTTGCTTGATCTTCCTCACAGAGCATGATGGCAGAGCGTATTGTTGACTTGCTCCTATGCTTGCTTCGCATCGCCTTCGCATCGCCTCGGGTGGCTTCGGAGGTGTTCTGCTAGGCAACTGCCGGGGTTGTCAGGAATGGAGGGCGTATATGTACAAGAGTGAAGGAGGAGGGGGGGCACGAGTGGTAGTTCTCTTTTACCTAGCTGGCAGCTGGGTAGCTTTGCCTCTATAACAGTCTTATCAATTTCTGACCTTCCTTCCTTGGGGCGGTCTCACGCAGGCCTCACCACTTGCACTTCCAACGACGGGCCAACGTGCGGAGCAGGCCGCGAAAAGAGGAATACATCGGTTTGTGTTTATCTTGCCGCCAACGAGGAAACGGAGGCTGCCCGTGTGCAGTGCATCGCCGCTGCGTTCGAGCCGATGAAGACTGCGTAAGACGTAGGCCAACCAAGACATTTGCTGTAAGAGGGACATTCATCCTAGCCACATACTGATATGTATGTACCATGGGGAAAAAGTAGGAGGATATGGGGAGTTGTGTGGTCTGGTCTCACGAGTCATGAGCTGTCCGAGCTGAATATCATCCGATGCGGAGAAGACGAATTCTTTCCAGAGAACCGGGGGGGGGGGGGAATAAAAGCATAATATACCACGCTGAGGTTACATCAATATATAAAGCCGCCGGGAGCTTTGTTCACGCATAGTGAGAAATTGAGAATAGATACGCGTCCTCGGATGCAAAAATAAAAACCATGATGGAGGCAGAAACGGGCATCGACGCGTGGCTGCGCTACGCCAGGCTGCCAGAACCCGTCATCCGCCTCGCCCAACAACACCCGCACATCTGGCTACCTGCTCCCGTCAACGAGACCAGTCCCACATACACCGCAGCCAGGGAGCTCAAGGCGGGCATCTACGGAATCCTGGGCCAGGACGTCCAGGTCTGCCACGACGAGGGGCGCGAGTGCAGCTCAGCCGAGGCGTCGTACATGCTCGTCACGACGACGGCAACGTACAACGCCACGCCACGGCTGCAAGAGGACGGCTTCTGGCTCGACACGACGGGCCCCGGGGTCAAGATCGTGGGCCAGAACGAGCGCGGTGCGCTCTACGGCGCGTTCGAGTACCTGGCCAGGCTCGCGTCCGGCAACTTCGCCCGGGAGCAGGTCTCGTCCAGCCCCAGCGCCAGGATACGCTGGGCGAACCAGTGGGACAATCTCGACGGCACCGTCGAACGAGGGTACGGCGGAGGCTCCGTCTTCTTCCGCGACGGCAGGGTGCTTGCTGATCTGGGACGCGCCGCCTCGTACGCTCGCCTCCTGTCCTCGGTCGGGCTGAACGGCGTCGTCGTCAACAATGTGAATGCCCGCCACGCGCTGCTCGACGACGAGGACAACCTGAGGGGCCTGGGCCGCCTTGCGGATGCCATGCGCCCGTTTGGCGTCCGCATGGGCGTCTGCGTGTACTTTGACGCGCCGAGGGCATCAGGTCTGCCGACTTCGGATCCTCTCCATCCCGCCGTCCAGCGGTGGTGGGACGAGGTGACGGCCAGGCTGTACAGATACGTGCCCGACCTGCTGGGCTACACCGTCAAGGCGAACTCGGAAGGGCAGCCCGGGCCCATGAGCTACGGGAGAAGGCTGGCAGACGGAGCCAACATGTTTGCGCGGTCGCTGAGGCCGCATGGCGACGGCGTCGTCATGTACAGAGCCTTCGTGTACGACCAACACCTCAACGAGAGCGTCTGGAGGCAGGACAGGGCCAATGCCGCGGTCGACTACTTCGGGCCCGAAGAGGCACTCTTTGACGACAACGTCGTCGTGCAAGTCAAGTATGGCCCCGTGGACTTTCAGGTCCGGGAGCCCCCCTCGCCGCTCTTCGCCCATCTGCAGCATGCGCCGCCGGCCATGGAACTCATGGTCTGCCAGGAGTATCTTGGCCAGCAATCCCACTTCGTGTACATGCCTCCTCTCTGGAAGACCATCCTGGACTTTGACCTGCGCATCAACGAGCAAACGTCCGTCATCAGCGACATTCTCTCGCGGAACCGCCAGGGGAACAAACCGAGTGGCTACGTGGCTGTCGTGAATGCCGGCGACGACCCAACCTGGCTGGGCAACCATCTGTGCCTGTCAAATTTGTATGCCTTCGGCCGACTGGCATGGGACCCGAGCCGCTCAGCTGCGTCCGTTCTCGAAGAATGGACCAGCCTCACCTTTGGCCTGGACCGCCATGTCCGCGAGGCCGTGTCCCAAATCGCGCTGTCCTCGTGGCCGGCCTACGAGGGATACACGGGCAACCTGGGCATCCAGACCCTCTGCGACATCCTCTACACGCACTTCGGTCCCGGCCCAGCCTCCATGGACGACAACGGCTGGGGCCAATGGACTCGCGCTGATTCCCACTCGATCGGCATGGACAGGACGATATCCAACGGCACCGGCAACGCGGGACAGTATCCCTCCCAAGTGGCATCCCGCTTTGACAATCTCGACACAACACCAGATGACCTCCTCCTCTGGTTCCACCACGTCCCCTACACATACAGACTCAAGTCTGGCAAGACCGTGATCCAGCACTTCTACGACGCCCATTACGAGGGATCCGCAACGGCGCAGACATACTCTGTCATATGGTCATCCCTGAAGGGCCTGGTAGACGAGTCGCGCTTCGAGCACATCTCTACCCGGTTGAATTATCAGGCAGGGCACTCGCTCGTGTGGCGAGACTCCATCTGTCGGTTTTATCATAACAAGAGCCAGATAGCCGACGAAAAAGGTCGGGTGGGCCGCCATCCGTGGCGAGTTGAGGCGGAGGATATGCATCTCGATGGGTATGAAATTGTTTCCGTGGCCCATCCTGAAGCAGCGTCCGGAGGGAGAGCAGTCGTGGCCTCATCGGTGTCCAGATTGGCGACCGCCTTGTTCACCGTCGCTTTTGCGTCAGGAACATACGACATTGCCGTCAATTACTTTGATATCAAGGGCGGTAAGGCGGAGTATAAACTGTTTTGCAACGATGAGCTTGTTGGCGAATGGACAGGCGACCTGGAGGACCACTTGGGTCACGAGTTCTCCGAGTATTTAGATGGCCATTCAGCCACGAGGGTATACTTCAGGGGTGTGCGTCTTCGAAAGGGCGATGTGGTCAAAGTAGTCGGGCAGCCGGATGGGTCAGAGATGGCACCCCTTGATTACCTTTCTACACTGCCGCAAGGGACGATCGACTAGCAACCTGGAGTTGGTATAACATCACAGCACCGACACTTATATGATTCCTTCGTAAAGACATTTCGTCGCCACGCCTGCATACTAACGATATACTACATCACCAGAACGCTTCTCGCCGTCCTGGTCGTACGTGAATCCTAATCACTTCATGTATCGCGTCCCTGTCATGTTCCCTATCCAAGTAACAGCGCTGGGATTCCCGCAAATGATAAAGAACAAGGTGCAGAATGAAGCCAAGCCCCTCCAACGCCAATACCATGCTATGCAATTTGGCCTCTTGCCGCATTCCCTCTGAATAGAGACAGAGTTAAGCTTTCTAGGCCAATAAACTTTTCCTTGTACCTTGTACAATAAGACGGCCAACGGATTAAAGCCTGATCCATATTGTACCGACGCTGTACCTTCAAACAGAACGCCGCCCCATTGGTCATTATTATAAGTAGAAAGTCTCTGGCCCCATGAATATGACTCATGTCGTTGTTCGACTTTTCATGCCTTGTCATGCTATCATGGAATCGTCCATCGATACATCATCTTCGAAGCTCTCGATTGCTTCTTTGATTTTCGGGCCAGCCTAGAGGAGAACATATTAGTAAGAGCGGTAGAGGGAGATGTACAACGCATAGGATGGTTCGAGTGAAAAGCTCACCTTTGGATCTAGAGCTAAAGCTATGGTAAAGTGCCGCACTGCCAATTGCCTCTCATTTGTATTCCTATACAAAGTTCCCAGCAAAAAGTGAACAGTAGCCTCGTCAGGAGCCAGGTCCTTCAGGATCATCAACTCCTTTTGGGCTGCTTCAATCTGCCCAACAGTGAGCAGCGCTCGGGCCTTCTTGTACCGAGTCTGTGCTGCTTTGGGGGCAAGCTCGGCCGCTTTGGAGTACGCATGTAATGCAGGAACCATCTGTTTCTGCTTCTCTAGCACACCTCCCATACAGCAGATAAGTACAGCATTGTTAGGATTGATGGTCTGCGCGGCGTAGTAATGGTCATAGGCTTTGCCGTAGGCACCCAGCCGCTCCTGTACTCTTCCAATGCCATAATATGCATTGTAGTGTCTTCTATCGGCAGCAATAGCTTGTCGATAGGCCGTGAGCGCCTTCTCGTACTCTTCATTAGCGACATGTTCGTGTCCTTGGAGAGTAAATGCATATGCGAATTTCGGATTCAGTTGAGTCGCTCGTTTGAAGCAGCGAAGTGCTTGTTCAGGATCCCGCGCCAACGACCAGGCATTCCCCAACGCGCACCAGGCCTGTGGTGAGTACCATGACGAATCGACAAGTTCATGGGCCAAGAAAGAGAGGTCTGTTTCTCGCTTCAAGTGCCACAGAATTGTTGAATATACTTCCATATCTTGCAGACGTGACGGTGCTTGGACACGCATTCTGCGGAAGAACTTTTCTGCCTCGGCATACGCCGCTTGTTCATAGTGGCATCGACCCATCTGTGAGAGAACCCAAGAGGTGCCTTGTTGAGCTGTTGGGAGCGAGCTGAAGGTCTGGAGAGCCTCCTGGCACTGGAATCTGGACAGAGAGTAGAATCCGCTGCCAAATTTCTTCATGAGATCTAATGTCCATTTTAAGGCTTCCTCTACTCTGATCGCCTCCATCTCTGGGGCTTTAGGGGGTACTGGGAGGGTTGTCGGCTCTCGCGTCCTCGACCACTCACCGTGGTCCACGTCGGCTTGATCATCCACGGGTTTTCTATTACCACTTACAACCCTACCAACGCTAGAGCCGCTAGAACCTGGGCGAATAATTCGTGAAATGGGGGGTCTAGCCTTTTTCAACTCCCGCCCTGCCGATGCTCCTATCGTTGCAGCCCCAGAATTGGCCTTTGTTGTTGATGGCTTGAACATGTTCAGCCTAGCGCTGCGCCTTGTTGAGTATTCGTCTGTGTTCGTCGACCGAGGAACTGGATGTCCCGACAGCGTGCGCTTCCTATCGGTGGCGGTGATGGTTCCAGCTCTCGAGCCAGTGACAACAGGGGGGGCCGCATTTGTGGATGGTGCATCGGCCATGAAGTCCACGGTTTGTGCGCCTTGGCCAGGTCTCGCGTTTCTCTTTGCTCCTAATCTATAGTTCATTCGAGGTGGCACTTCTAGCCCGGCATCCACCCCGTTGGCGTTCCTAGTCCGTCTGGCTGGTGCTTGAGGCGGTTCCTGTGCATGCATTTGACGTGATATTGATGCATCTGCCACGGTTGGCGGACCTGTGGGGGTTTCCAGGCCATCAGGGAAGGTGGTAGGTTGATTGCTGGCAGATGCTGCGAGTCTTTGGCGAGCGTTTTGTATCTTGGACATGAAATCATTTTCCGGAGGTTCAGTGAACATATCGACGATGGGGCTACTCACTTCCGCTGACGAGAAGCCAATATTAAAAGGGTCTGATCCAAGTTCCGTTGGGATATTCCGCGCTGTTGATCGCTTCGAAGGTATAGCATCCATTGGGGTCAACAGTGGTGCTTCTTTTACTTGCTCCGTCAAGCCCAGGCAGGCACCCGACTCGAAAATGTGAATCAACCCGTCGTTGATTCTAAAAATATTGGGAACGCGCACGTTGATGCCCATATCGCAGAGCGCAGTGAAGGCATCCCACATGAAGGGATTTTTTTTCAAGGCATCCTCAAAGCAACTGACAGCCTTCTTCTTGTCTCCATAGCCACGGTACAGCTTTCCCAACAGGCAGAGCATTGCTGCACTGTCCGGGTGTGCTGCTCGGGTAGTCGGTGTGTGTTTTCCTATACTGCACTTCTGTAACCACAGACCTTTCGACTTTTCGAGTGCCATGATACCATCCTTATAGCGGTCTAGTGCCAAGCAAGCTTGAGCAAAGACCCAGGCGCAGCCCAAGTTAATGCCTCTGTATCCCATGGGCTTCCCAACATCGTAAGCGGAGCGAAAATCCCCAAGTCGAAGGTGGCAGAGTGCAAAAAGATAAGCGGCATCGACAGCTTTAGGATCCTGTGCGGCGAATCTCTCGGCAAAGAAGAGCGCGTTGTCGTAGGATGCATTGTCCAAATGGTAGTGAATGACCTGCCGTAGCAGGCCCCCAACAGCCGCGGGACTGGGCGCCATCCTAGGTCAACCACGCTCCCGAGTCAGCAAGGAGAGACTGCTACGCGAAGTCTTCCAAGCAATTTGTCGATGGATGTGAAATATAATCAAGGCATGAATGCCATGGGAAGGGCCCTACGTGACGTGACGGTGGCGTTTTCGAAAGGTTACTACTGTACACGAAGGCGATGGGCGGGAATGGAGCGAATAGCGCGAATAGCGTGCAATTTCGGGTTTGATTCGTCGAAAACTGACGGGAGTCGGTGTTCGAAAAGATGGTGGACGGCTACCGTCGTCGTTCACGTCGTGGTGGGCGGCTGGATGGATGATGCTGGTGAGCCAAGCCACAACAGAGCAGGTCGAGAAAAATAAGACGTCGAAAGCAAGGCAAGGCAAGGCACTCCAAACAGCAAGGCCGGAAGCTGGAGATTTTTTCGCGATGACTGTGCCAGAAGGCTACGGGTATCTCGGTCAAGATTAAAAGATGAAGAAATAAAATAACATAAAAACAAAGCAAGCAAGCAAGCAAGCAAGCCGTCGGAGGGAGGATCCCTGTCGTGAACAGACGAGGCTGTGGTGAAGTGAACAGTGGCGGGGGGAGGCAGGAATTAGAGGCAGCAGCCGCAGGGCCAGCAGCAGCAGGGGCAACAGCAGGGCCACAGCAGCAGGGACGTAGCAGCAGGGACGTAGCAGCAGGGACGTAGCAGCAGGGCCGCAGCACCAGAGGGAGGGAGGGTAGAGGGTGTTATGGGTACCCAGCCAACGACTGTTTGGACTGTTTGGCCAACAGTCGTATGTATACAGTCAACACAGTCAGTCTGCTTGTATCCGTACTTACTCCGATGTGCGCATGAGTTGGCCGGAATGAGTGTACGGAGTAGTGTCGCCAGCGCGTATGCGGGGATGAAAAGCCGACTGGGAGGCTGGTGATAGCAAGCAGCATCTGGCGCCGAGACTGGATGGAGCCTTGACGCTGAAGACGGACGGGAGGCGCGAAGTTGTTGTGGTGGCCAGCGCTTGATTGGATTGGACAGGAGACAAGGAGGTGAGGGCGTTCTTTTGGTTTGCTTTGGTTTGCTTGCCCGGCAACAGGAAACAATGCTGCCACACTGCCACACTGCCACACTGCCACACTGCCACTTCCGCAAGACCACATGCAGGCCCCAGCCACCGATGGTAGATATTGAGGACCAGACTCCACTATTGATGTACCGAGCACCCACATCACCTCCGAGGCCAACGCCGACAATAAATAACAAGACGTCGTTGGTAACCTCGACAGCACGCATTTATTTCCCCAGCTAAGCCGCTTCTCGCACCCCCGCAACCTCGTCTCGTCAATCTCGTCAATCTCGTCAATCTCGCCATAGCAGTATCATTCTCGCGAACCAGGCACTCAACCATCATCTAATTAGCCCGATCCTCAAGTCCAGGAATAGATAGCATCAGCTGTCTCCATTGCCACACCACCCATCCATCACCATGGCACAAAAAGCAAAAAAAGACCGAGCCAAGTCTAATGCAGCAGCTCTCAAAAACCTACACATTGGCTCCCTCGTTGTCAACGCCCTCTTCCTCCTGTCCCACTTCCTCTTTCGATCCCGCTCTCTCGTCGCCTACGGTCTTTTCGCCTCCCCCAGCTTCATATGCGAATATGTGCTCGAGGCGTCGGGCCGTCCCCGCCATGACGCCGCCACAGGAGCTCTCAGGACCGGCGGGGAGGATCTTTCTGCTGCAGGCCTGACCGAGTACATGTTTGATGTCATCTGGGTGACATGGGCTGCTGCAATCGCCGTCATCTTGTTCGGCAACTGGGGGTGGTTGCTCTGGGCGGTGGTCCCGGCATATGGATTATATCTGGGCTCCGGTCTCTTGGGCATCGGTAGGCGGAAGTTGGCGCAGATGCAGGACGCAGATGCCTCGGGTGCTGCTGCTCCTCAGGGAAACAGGAGGGCACGAGGAGCGGCGTAGTGGGTGGTACTGGCTGAACGCAACAGCCGGCCATGCCATGTTGGACATGTTCGAAAAGTTTTTGATTTTCTTAACCGTGCCTTGACCATCTATCGTTGTGTCTTTGATATCTCGTTGATAAGGGGAAAAGACATATCGATGCAATTTGCGGACCTCGAGAGGAGCAAATGCATCGGTGCTTCCGTCACTGGACTCTCTTGGGCCGTTTCCCCGTCCATCGTTCCAATATATCGTCCTCGACGTCCCTAACCAACACATGTATGTGCTCCAAAGCCCGCACGCTCTGTAACGCAGCCCAGTTCTTGAACCACAATACTCGCTCTTCGCCATTCTCCCCGAGCGAATCAACAAAGTATCTCTTCACAAAGTTCGCTATCAACACCCTACTCTCGGGCGTCATGTCTCCATTGCCATTATTCACGGGGATAAGTGTACGGGTCCATACCACAATGTGCGTGATGTTGGGTTCCAGACCGTAGGGCCAATCGTTCAATAGCACTTTATAGTCAGATGGGTGGTGAAACGGGATTTGTGATGCTGGTGTGAATGGCGGCTGGCCCCAGGGTCGAGGTAGTCTGTTGGCAAGCAGATATTGCGTCGTGCT
Organism: Atkinsonella texensis; assembly: GCA_001008035.1. Classification (NCBI taxonomy): domain Eukaryota; kingdom Fungi; phylum Ascomycota; class Sordariomycetes; order Hypocreales; family Clavicipitaceae; genus Atkinsonella; species Atkinsonella texensis. The sequence continues at coordinate 31,743 of KQ061765.1, forward strand.
GCCGCATTGGGCATTGGTCTCGGCCGTCCAGGCCATGTAGCGTTTAATGTCTGACGGACATCGCTTGAGCACGGAGAGGTTGTTGGTTTCTTCGGGAAAAGGATTAGAGCTCTGCATTGTGTTGCTTGGAAGGCCGGAACATAGGGCTCTCGTAGATAATAACCAAACCACAGAGCTCTTTCCGCGAGCACAAACTCACCAATGATCTGCTTCAGGTCATCCCAGTCGTGTTTCTGAAACTCCTCATCTGTTTGTGACAAGACCCATTTGTCTACGTCCGTCAGAGGGAATGGTGCGTCCACGTTGGGTGAGTCCACGACGTCACCCATTGCCAGTAATTGCAGAGGGGCGGGGCGTGGAGTGTGATTGTGATTGTGAATTTCTCCTGATGGTTCGCTGAGTCTGATGAACCCCTGATGTTGGTGGAATTGCCCGTGGTGCAATGGAGGGTTAGGCAGAAGGTTGACACATTCACATTCACAGTACGTTTGCTGTAGTACGTAGCTGCGGTCAGTGAGCCCCCAGGGGCCCCACCGCGGTACCTAATGCTAAAGCTGCGACTCCGACTGCTGCTCTTCAGCACCACTGCTGCATTGCAAGTACCTACCCAATAGGGGCGGTCTACAGTGCACGATACCCACCCCGGCAACTAAGACGAGCCTGCTTACTGACATACTGCCTGCCTCTGTACGGAGTATGCACTACTTTCCTTTTTTTTCGACTTCGTAATTAATAGACATGTTACCCTTTTCTACCATGGTTCACAACACACCCCTCGCATTCCCTTGCCTACCATATTTTGCCTTCACATTCGGTCCTTCCCATAACCGCAATAGGAATCTGCGGGTCAGCCTGACGAGCATTCTTTCGCCTGAGACTCGATGACTTTCTACATGGTCTTGATGCTCCTTGTCAAGGTCACGCGCCAACAATGATTCTCGGTCCCCTTTCTATCCTCGACTGCGTAGTTGCCGGCGCCATTCTTGCTCATCAATTATTGTGCACAGCGGGTCTGTTTGCAACGATCAAGCTCGTATATGTCTCCTTGCCTTTAATACGTAAGTTCCTTGTCCATCCTTCCCGCCTATCTCTATCCTGGCTACACGTTTGGTTCATTAAAGGCTGACGAGTATCATTTCCACTCACCAAGTGTTTATGCTTCCATTTCATTTTGTGAACCGCTACGTCAAGCCAAAAAATGCACAGCCTTGGTTTGTTCGAGAATCCAGCGTATTTGAGCACATGGTTGTTCTTATTCTGCGCTATGGATTCATGTATTTCCCCACTGATACCTTCAGGGTCTTCTTTTCCAAACAGTGTACATACCCGCTTTTGAAGTGGAGGATGTTCAGGAGCGGCTTCTCCTCTTTTCCTGCGTATCTGCAAGAGAATGTGCTTCACGAGGTACTGTACCTATGCTCTTTCGTCATGTCCGCACCTTCTTACAGAATTAACAACTGGTTTTCCAGGGCCCAACTTCGGTCACAGGCCTTTGGATAAGACACAGTCCTGACAGAGACCCCGATGTAGTTATATACTATGTACACGGTATATGGTGCTTGCAAGCTCTGATGAAGTCGGAGCAGAGGTTATTTCATTGTACGTAACGCTGACTGGGCTGACAGGTGGCGCGTTCGGTCTCGGTTCGTGCTATCTTTATCTTGAATTTCTGCTGGCTATGCATCATCTGCTTCTCAAGGCTCGGTTCGAGAATCCAGCGATTTTCGCATTGGAATACTCATTGGCTCCGGAAAAGACCCACCCTACACAAATCAATCAAACCGTGCTCGGCTACAGGCATGTTTTGGAGGAAGTCAAAGATGCGGCAAAGATATGCGTGGCCGGAGATTCTGCAGGAGGAATGCTGATCCTCAGTCTCCTCCACGAACTGGGTAAAAGGGCCAGAGGACGCGGCGTCAATAACACCGCCATGCTTGCTGTGCCAATACTGGCTGTCATGATCTCACCGTGGACCACATTGGTCTCAAACGCGCACTATCCGTCGAGAGTAGACTTAATTGAGCGACGCACATTATGGATGTACGGGAAAGCCTATGCCGGGTCGAGAGTCCATGACGCTTCAGCTTCACCCGGTCTCTGCGATGATGTGCGTCTTTGGCAAGCCGCCAGCCCACAACGCGGGTACTTTCTTGTATTCAGCGAGAAAGAAACGCTCGCCCCAGATGCCGAGGCCTTCATTCATCAACAGCGTCGAAGCCATGTCGAGATTGATGCCATGGAGTTTAGAGGCGACATTCATATTTGGCCTGTGGCGTCACTGTTGCTATCTAGTACACGAGCCCGACGGTTGCAGGGGCTTGAAGCTATTGTGCGACAGATTAGAAGCAAGGTTGGCGATGGAGTTGCCAAAAAGCAATAGAACATTCACGTCTTTGGGATCGTTCGTCTCAGATTAGATCAAGTAAAAAGGTTTCATTGACAGCCATAGTAATGTGCGGATCAGAAACCCTAGCCACAATCGAGTCGACGTGCTCGGCTTCGTCACTGCCAGTTGTCTCCAATTTTGAAAGCTCATGATATCATCATCACAGAACGGAAACAAGCAATGACTTTTACATTGAAGGAAAAAAAGTGCATCGGGTGTCAAGGAACGTTTTTTCACGTACCTACTCACACCATCACATCGCAACAGACACTTATGTTGAGATCTGTCGCAGGTCAGCTGGCAAACAACTTCCGTTTGGTTGAATAGTTGGTCTATAAGTAGCGCGACAACGAGCCCAGATTCAGACGCTGCCAGTCTAGCATGGTAGCACCCGTTGACCACATAGACCGTGATGATCCACATAGCACTCGAGGCGGGATTCCTAACCTCGGCCCAATTGACAAGAGTTGCCACTATGGCGTCAATCAATAAGCTGGACGACAGGACTAAGATGAGCATGCATAGCCCATCTCGATACACGAGTTTGTCGAGTACTGTGATGGATTCATTAGTCTCTATATATTTGGCGGACCGCGAACACGTGAACGCGCCATACCTTGGGACCAGTTCGGGGTGCATGTAAGACTTGAGTTGGTGGGATCCTGTCAAGCTCTGTCAAGCTCCTGTTAACTTCGTGCTGGCGCCTTCACATCTTTAGGCGCTCTCGGTATGGTCATGTCCGGAGCACTTGAGCCACCAGACTATGCGTTGCTCATCTCAGTCGCTTGGAATCCTCTGAAGAGCTGTTGACGTCGCTGAAGGCGATGAGTATTACGCTGCTAAACAGAATTGACAAACGGGTCTCGGTGTGCGTGCATGCTCCAAGCTCCCAAGCTCAAGTGCTCCGGTGCGGATAATGACAAGTGTTCGTCTCAAGAGGATGGTAAGAAAGGCGTGAGGAGGGAGCAGGAGGTCAGGATGCAGTGGCCTTACCGCATTCGGTAACACGCAGGCCCGACCACTGGCCACTTAGAGCCACCACTGAGCCACTTAGAGCCCGCGCCAGTCCTTGGCCGTCGTCAGGATCCATCGGTCGCAAAAAGTCGCACGGCCGGCTGCGGTCGATAAGGGCAAGCGCAACCTGAATTGGTCGCGTTCAGGGTGGATATCCAAAGCACCGCCCACCCCCCCCCCCTTCCCTCACGAATGCCCATATAAACGGCCGGCATTCCCTCAGCCTACACCTGCGCCTCTGGGCCAAGAGGCGAGACATGGTCGTGGTCGACCGCACAGCACAACTCTCATCACCATCATCGTCGTCGCGTGCCAACTCCACGCATGTACATGCTCTGTCCCGCTTTCTGACTCAAAGCACGCCATTACTGCCTTACGCGTACCTCCCCGGGGAAGAAGCGGTTTGCAAGCACCGCGATAGGACTCGATCTTGTCACGGGAGACCGAATCAAACCAGTCAGATCTGGGTTGGATTGAAATGAGGGAGGGCACCACCGTGCATCCAATACAGAGTACACACACGCCCCTCATCTTCGTACCTCCGTCCGGAGTACTCCATTCTCCTTCCCCCCTGGATGCTAAAAGGAATCGCATTGACAAGACGCGCGAATATCTCCCGCTACACGTCTCCTCAACTGTCCAACTTATCCTTCCTTACGGCGTCAAATATATTTTCATCCTTTTTGTTTTTCTGAAGTGCGGGTGCCACACCTCACGGACCACGCATTGGCCGCGACTTGCGCAAGACCGTGTTGTTTCCACTCACGCACTAAGCCCACCGTTTGAACAGGAAAGTGCAATAGAAGGTCTTGCTTACCATCCAAAGACTCTGTCGCGCCCCTCAATTGATTGTGGATATCGTCTTAGAACGATCCGGACTTTGAATTCAGTCACCAGGACCTCCGATCAGGGCCGATCAGGGCCGATCAGGGTCAGGGCCTTGCTTATTAGTCAAGTCGCTACTCTCGAACAAGGCCAAACGCCCAGACCATTGGCATCGGAGGGAAGCAGGCGTTCCCACCTGTGCATGAGCCATCCCTGAAAATATTTAGTCGAATAGCTGCCACAGTTGCAGGGTTATTGTCGCGGCACCTGCCGTACAGTCACAGTCACGACTTGTTCATCTCACATAGCAGGCTGGTGCGCAGCTGGTGCGCAGCTGACGCTCGTTGCTGGCAGGACAAACATTGCGCTGCCCATCGTACTGTGCCGCATATCGACAGCCGTCTTGTCTCTTCCGTTATTTCTTCTATTAAAGGCGGCTGACTCGCCCAGATAATCAGTACGGAACACAGTAACTTACCCGAGGCTGGTCTGGTCGGGAAGCGGCCGCCCCACTCAGTCACCAGCATGTCTGGCGACGATTCCGCCTCGACATACGCGCCTAGGTCGCCAGACCTCTCGTCTTTTTATTCCAGTGGCCCCACACAGCCTGCGTCTCAACTCCATATTCCAAGCCAAGGTTCAGGCCAATATAAAGTGCACCCTCCCGCCTACGCATATGGCTCTTCCTACGTTCCACCTCTGCAACCATCTGCTCTTGCGCAACAACAACTCAATTCGGGATTCTCGTCGTATTCCCCTCCCTCACAGCAGTATCACTTGCCTCCGAACCCGAGCCCTCATCAAGTACATGCCCAGAATACATACCTCTTCCAAGCGCCACCCTTCCATCAGCCGCAGCCAAGTCAAAGCTATCATTCGCACACTCAGCAGCAGGAACCTCTGCAATTCCAGTCGGCTTATCTCCCCGAATCTTCGAGCACTTCTGGACATTGCAATCCAGACATGCCGCCGAGAAGGGCCGCGGCTGCACCGCCAGCTCCGGTGATCGAGCCATCACCGGTCAAAACCAAATTTCCAACGGCGAGGATAAAGAGGATCATGCAAGCTGATGAGGAGGTTGGCAAAGTGGCCCAGCAGACGCCCATTGCTGTCGGCAAGGCACTAGAGCTTTTCATGATTCAACTGGTCAGCAAGAGTGCTGAGGTTGCTAAAGAAAAAGGATCCAAGAGAGTCACCGCGCCGATGCTGAAGCAAGTAGTTGAGACTGACGATCAATGGGACTTTCTGAGAGAAATTGTCAGCCGCGTGGAGAACGAGAAGGAGGGTAGTAGGTCAAAAGCCAAAGCGGAGAGCGAGAGCGACGAAGACTCTGAGCCCAAAAAGAAGGGAAGAAGGGGACGCAAGAAGAAGGTTTAGAGGCTGGATGAATCCCAGTACAAGGAGTCTCGGTTGGTTATAGAGTCGGGGCATACACTTTGGTAAGACTGGATGCAGTGATTTCTCATACCCTTCAGCGTTACTGGCGTTCACGTTGGCAAGCATTGGCGGTCCTCGTTTATGTTTCTTTCTTGGCCCTTTCTGGAAGGCATTGGAGGCGACACAGCGGGCTTCCTAGGCGTCTGCGATCTCCGACGCGACATGTTCTGGCGGTCAGTTCGCCACAGGATATCTTATGGGAGCTATCCATTGATGCCTGTCCCGTATTGCTGCAGTTTGGTCGCTTATATACGAGCGATCCTTGACTGTTCTTCATTTGCTTCTCTGATGCGACTGCGCAGCGTACTTTAAGAGATACGGAACGCCATGAGGAAATTAGTACGCTCAAAGTCCATATTTGCGCTTCACTTCTTTACGAACGGTTTTGCAAAGGAATATGACATCATGTGCGTAGTTATGGCTCTGCCAAGCCTTGTTCTGAAAGTAGAAACCTGGCGATGAAATCGCGCGACAAATATCAACCAGAGTTTCGCTTTCTTTTTTGTCATTCGGTCCCGATGCAGTGCGTCCCAATGCGTGGAAGTGGGCGACATGACAAGAGGTTTATGCAGCTTCAAGCCAACAACAGCTTGGTTAATTAACGAAGCTATTGTCTTGTCTATAAGAAGACACGGATTCAAGAGCCTCTCCGGCTTGCTTTTTTCTACATCAGTTGTGTCTGTACATTTTGAAAACCAATACTTAGTCGGACCCGCACGGCCATCTATCTACTTATGTATAAATAAATGGCTATTATTGTTCAGAGTCTTGTTGACAATATTGCGAGACGCGGGACCCTGTCGATTTTCCATTCAAAACAAAATAGCGTCTGTTCAAGGATAAAGTTGCAATGCACCCACCCAGGTGGCTGCGGCTGGTTCCTTTCTCGCTGACTGACTAAACCATTTCGCCCGAATCGGCTCCCCTCCAATCCCGCACACTCTTGTCTGTCCGTGCTCGAGCCCACATTGACCACCATTCACCATTCACCTCCACACCATCTTGTCCATCCCTCCATTTCACGACACCGTGCCATTGCATCGAAGTCTCCGTTTCTATACCGAATTAGCCAATCGACTTGCACAAACTGGCATTCCTTGTCCTCTCTGCATAGCAAGCGAAGTGATTTGACTATCTGGAGGTCGAAGCCCAGCATTATCCCGAACGGTGACCTCGTCCTTGTCCCCCTCGCCATGCCAACGACCCGTCTGTCTGTCGATATCTTCGCCAGCTCAAGCTAGATGTGGCAACTGAGCCATCATCGCCAGCCTCTCCTTGTCACGAGCTTGCTCAATCTCCCGCCCGCGTAGATTTCGGAAAAGGAACCTCAAATGTCGTGGGATCTACTTCAGAGGTTTATCGAATCCGACGTGTTCAACTCGAACCCGTTTCTGCCAGTCTCATATCTTACGTGAGTTCTAATCTGTTCATGATGTGTGATGCTTCTTTGTCAGCCGACGTGACTGACTGGGCCATGCCTGCTCCCAGGCGCTACGCCGACCATGTGGGCATCCACTATGTCCTCTGCCAGAAGCTACGGCAGTTTCCATACGAGGACATTGAGTTCTTCCTGCCGCAGCTGTGCCACCTTATAATTAGTGTTGACAACGAGTCGGTGGCTCTGGAAGAGTTCCTATTAGACCTCTGTGAGGAATCCGTAACCGCTGCATTATTGGTACGTTGTTCTTTGCGACGTTGACCTGTGGTTTAACAGCAAACAGCCACATGACGGAGCTAACTCACCGCCGCGAGCGAACGAGATACAGACATTCTGGCTATTCCAAACATACCTTTATGATCTATCTTCGAATCCCAACAGCGGCGCATTCCAAACATGTCGAAGAGTGTATAACAAGGTCCAACACATTGTCTTCGGGTTGACAGACAGGGCGCGACACGAGAAGATCAAAGAGAATACCCTCCCAGTAACGGTCTTGTCTAGTTTTGTCCTCGCCAGTGTAGCAGTTCCTATGATTTCGAGGTGGGCTGGACCTCTAGCTGTCGCCCAGGCAAGAAAACCTCAACCTATTACCGAAGTCGCGCGTGAGACCGAAGAGCCTATCAAAGTACCGACCAGAGCGCAAACTGTCACGGGGGCAAGCTCAAAATCTAGACGAGTCAAGGAGACAAGGAACTCGGTCCCCGCGGCTGACGGAGTCAACGAAAACCGGCCATTTCCTAGAATTGTGCCACACTTGCGTGCTTCAGCACCCACACAAAAACCCAAAATGACCATTGGAAGCAAATCACTGTCGACGTTGGACTTGCATTCGATTGAAGCGCGCCTAAGCTCAGCATCTTTGCCCTTGCCGTCACCTCGACCTACAAGCCGTCCCTCAACGCCTGTGTCGGCTGGTCTCGCTCTACCATCAAGTGACAGCGGCATACACAGGAGGCATTCACACAAGACAAAAATTACATTAAACCCTGGTGACTTGTCATCGGACCAGAAAGTCAAGTTATTGCGCCAACATTATTTCCGATCTCAGACGCAATTTTTGACGGCTCTCGAAGGCATTTCAAATCGTCTAGTCATTGTCCCTAAGCAAGCTCGTATGAGCGCTCTACGTGCTGAATTGGCCCTTGTTGCCCGTGACTTACCAGCCGAAATTGACGTTCCCGTCATTTGCCCTCCAACATTGACGAATGGTTCGCCTGGGAAGAGCCGCCACCATAGGATAGTGCGGTTGAACCCGGCAGAAGCCACTGTATTGAACAGCGCGGAGAAGGTGCCCTATTTGATGATGGTAGAGGTCTTGAGGGAGGATTTCACTTTTGATCCCGATACTCCGGACAATCGGACACTCTTAACCAATTTGCTAGATCCCAGTGGTAGATCACGTCGGCTCTTCGATCTATCGTCCGAGACGCCCAAATTTACTCCAGTCCCGCGCGCCCCGGAGCCTGTGGCCGATAGCGTCTTTGAGCCAACTTCAGGAGACTTGGGAAGCTCTTCCATGCTGCTTACTGATCAAGACACACCGCCTCGGTCGATGGCTAAGCATCATCAATCCCAAGTGTCACAACGTTCTTCGAGTGGAGCCACCTCATCTTCAGTAACGATGGACGCTGCCTCGCCAAGGACATCTGGGCAGTCAACATCGAGGTCGAGCAGCCCTGGGTCTAGGCTCAAGATGACCGTGAATCTGCCACGAAATATATCAGCCGACCAGCCTGACTTCTCTGCATTGGCCACGCACATGCGCACGGCCTCCCAGATGCTTGCCCAGCTTGATGCGACGAGCGGAAAGCGTCCTAAGCAGGAAGTTGCTGCCATTCGAGCTAAAATTATTGCCAGCATGCAAAGCCTTGAAGAACAAAGCTTCGACATGGATGATCAAGGACCGACCTTTGACAGCATAATCGCAAAGACAAATGCTGGGACGCCTGCAGCCAGCAACCCAGACCTCGAAGAAGATGGTCCCATTGACCCTGCTATCAATGCTAGTGCCGGAAGAGAACGAATGGAAAACGACTTCAAAACTGGAGGTGTCCAGCGCCGGGGTGATCGCGACGATCCCAGCGCCGCCGTTTTTGGCGAAGCTTGGGAAGCCAAAAAAGAGAGAATCCGCAAGTCGTCCCCCTATGGCTGGATGAAGAATTGGGATCTCGTAAGCGTCATTGTTAAAACAGGCGCTGATCTGAGGCAGGAAGCATTTGCTTGTCAGCTTATAGACGTGTGCCACAAGATCTGGCTAGATGCGGGGGTCAATGTTTGGGTGAAGCTAATGCGCATCCTGGTTACCGGGGAGTCTTCGGGTCTCATCGAGACCATCACAAATGGTGTTTCGCTGCACTCATTGAAGCGGAGTCTGACCTTGGCCTCAATCGAATCGGGCCAGAATCCGCGACAGCGAATTGCTACACTCAAAGATCATTTTGTGAAAGCTTTCGGACAGCCCGACAGTGTACCATATAAGGCCGGCGTGGATGCGTTCAAGAGGTCCCTGGCGGCGTATAGTGTCATTTCCTATGTCCTGCAGCTGAAAGACAGACACAATGGCAACGTTCTCATTGACAGCGAAGGTCACATTGTTCATATTGACTTTGGTTTCATGTTATCAAACTCACCTGGATCCGTTGGATTCGAGGCCGCTCCCTTCAAGCTCACTCACGAGTATGTTAATGTTTTGGGAGGACTGAACTCGCCTGACTACGAGGAGTACAAAACATTGTGCAAGCATGCATTTCAAGGTGCGAACTGAGTAATACTACTTGAAAGTCCCTAAATACTAACACAGGTTCAGCACTGCGCCGCTCTGCTGATAACATAATTGATCTAGTGGCCATGATGGGCCGTGATTCAAAGATGCCTTGCTTCGCCGTTGGGGTTGCTCAGGTGACAAGCACATTGCGACAACGGTTCCAGCTCCACCTTAGCGCCGATGAAGCAGAGCAGTTTGTAGAGACGGATCTGATCGCCAAGTCTTTTGGAAGCTACTATACTCGACTGTAAGTTGCGGCCTGAGCAGGGAAGGGAAACCCCCCCCCCCCCCCCCTTCCCCCCCCTTCTCCCCAAATAAAAAAAAAAAAA
>KQ061765.1:42608-55182 GCA_001008035.1 Atkinsonella texensis
GGAAAGGAAACCCCCCCCCCCCCCCCCTTCTTCCTCCCTTTCCCTAAAAAAAAAAAAAAAAAAAAAAGTCACGTACTAACAGCTTCCCAGCTACGACACCTTCCAATACCGAACGCAGGGTATTTATTAGAGTATCAAAGTTGCCAACTAAACTCAGCATTGCTTGCAGCAATGCTATCATATCACAAAGAGGTGACTGTTTTTGCTACTTAGGGAGGCGGTTCTGGCGGAGACTGCATATTTAGGATTTCTATTTACATTTCATGCATTTGGGCATCTGAATGGCGTTGATATATGAAGACAGGATTTAGACGGAGACCAGGTCTCAGCCGAGACTTGATTACGGCAAAGCTGGGTGTGCTCTTGGCCTCGTAGGTAGGCTTATGCTGCGATGCAGTCGCGTCAAGCGGAGGAAGATATGCATGCATTCATGATGGTGAACGACGAAGGTGAAGCGAGAAAAGCTAGGCAGCTACAAATTTGGGCAGTTTAGTAACGAGTCCAGACCCACGGACAGCAGCAGGATCCTTGAGAGACGAGTGAATCAGCCTATTCACAAAAGCATGCATTGTGCCGCAATCGCAGGTTGTAGTTTGTGAGTGCGAATTCAGGGTGCGCACAAAGCTGCTCCGAGCGGTGCCCCGAATGCCTGTTGGCTGAGTCTGTCTAAACGGCAACGGCAATGGCAGGTTGAAGATGCTACAAGTCTGGCAACGCAGGCAGGCCAATCAGCAAGCAAGTGGGCGTGGGCAGCACCTGCCCTAGGTCCTGCCTGGTGGGTTAGGTATGTACCAGGTAGGTACTTGATGGTGGGGCAGCAGAGGGGGACAATCCGGAGTTTCATCAAAGTCCCCATCTCCTCACCTTGTCTGTCGTCTTCCTATCGCTTGACCTATTCGCTCGACGGACGGCTTCAGGGGGGAATTGGAAGAAGCCCAGACTCGCTTATCTTCTGAGTCGGATCGATCTGGGAGCCAAAAACATGCGACCAGCCAATTATCCCATCATTGGCGCTGCATACGAGAGGCGGCGCTCGTTGAATGCACGGGCGGGGACGGACTCACTCTTCCATCAACCGCGCAGCGCATTTGCAGGCGGGGAAACGGAACGCTAACGACCCAAATTTCACCGACCATGGCAATGGCAGATGGTCCAAAGGATCAAGCCCGCGGATCTAGCATGAGCGCATCAACTGCAATCGGCGGTAGTTCCGGCATTGATGCAGTGACATCCACGACACAAAGAGTGAAGAAGTGGGCCCCCAAGGTGCGAACGGGCTGTCTTACGTGCAGGTTCGTTCGTTTATCTCATTTCGACACGTTGGATTCATGTCGTTTATTCTCCCATGTGTTATGTACTGTTGTTGGTTTTTGTATCACTTTTGTATCGCTGTGTATATATAGCTTGTGTGGGGGGGGGGGGGGGGTTTTTTTTTTTTTTTTTTTAATGTGTGTGTACACGTCTCCTCACTCAATGCCCTGTACCTCTTCTTTGACACCATCCCAGGTCTCGACGAGTCAAGTGTGATGAGGCAAAGCCCGAATGTATTCGATGTATTGCGACAGGCAGGAAGTGTCAGGGGTACCGAATTTGCAAGTCCAAGGAACCTAACTCGTCCTCGGCAGCTTCGGCACGCAAGTCGCCTCGTGGATTAGATGCGAGCCTGGCACCATGTGCCCTTCCAGAAGGAACTTATCGCATAAGTCATGGACTTTCCGCATCCTCGAACTACTATGCACAACCGGATCGAGAATCTTCATCTGAAGCGGCTCCTATTGACCTGCAGTTTTCCAATCTCCTGGGCGAGCTGAAGGTGGACGAACGCGGCGCGGCGCCGTACTTGTGCCATCAGAAAAGATGGGATAATCAGTCGGATAGTCAGGAAGAAACAAACGAGGACGATGATGACATGTTGAACTTGCTGCTGCCAACTTGGAGCTCGAGGCAAAGGTTCCAACTTCCTCTTTCCATTATGCCTCCAGACCAGCAGGTCATGCGATATTTTGAACTCTACTTTAGGCATGTTCACCCATATGTGCCTGTCCTGGACCAAAGGGACTTCTATAAGCAATGGCATACAAACCGAGAGTCAATTTCTCCGTTGCTGCTAGAAGTATTGCTGGCAATAGGCAGTCGACTAGCAGGCGAATCACCCAGCGTCAGCAATCGCTGGCTCGCCCTGGCATCAAAAAGCGCAGATGATTTCATGGATGTGCCAACCCTCAGTGCTCTTCAGGCCCTCCTGATCCTTATCAAGGCGCGTGAAGCAGCCCCAGAGCGAGGTTATTACTATCGTTCTTGGATGCTAGTGGTGCAATGCGTTCGAATGGGCAAAGACATTGGTTTAGATGAACATCACGAAGCTCACAAATCTGGCAATACCTGCGTTCTTGGCCCTTCGGAATGCCGGCTGCAAAGACGGATTTGGCAAACCGTATTTGTCTGCGAAACAATGGTGGGAACTCCGCAAGGCCGTCACGACCTGTCCGTAAGCATCGACACCGTTGATTTCGAAGTACTTCAACCCAACCAATTATCTACAACTGCCACCACTTCTGACCAAGATGTTGACCAGTACGAACATCGTGTGTCGAGGAGCTTCACCTATTTGGCGCGCCTCGTATTGAATGTTCGTCGCCTGCATGGCTTATACCAAAAGCTCAGGAAGGGGAAAGAATGGGGTATGCAACCAGAGTATCTGGCTTTCGAGCCTACAGTGACGGGATTCTTGGCTCAGCTCCCATCCGACATGTCAATTACTATGTTGAGCAACGATTCCTCGCTACCCTTGCTGGACAACGCATTTGTCGGTAATCTGATGTCTTATTACCATCTGTCGGTAATCCTCTTCCACCGTGGTCCCCTGGGTTTCATAGTTGCACCAGAGAGCTGCAACCTATGGAAACATCACATGATGATTTGCTGCGACTCGGCAAGGCGCCTTTGCCGACTCCAGGAGGCCATCTTGAACCAATTCGGGCTCTCTGGACTGCACAACATGCAACGAGGGTTCAGTTTCACCGTGTATGCAGGGCTGTCATGCATTGTTCTACATCTCGTCGCTATTGTGTCACCTGATCCGGACTTGAACACTGGCGCCCGAGACTATCTTGAACGCCACATGAGGCTTCTGGAAACAGTTCTGCAGTCTTGGTCGATGCCTGACATGCAAAAACATATCGATTCGTTTAGAAAAGCGTTTTCAGTGGACTTCAGCAAGCCGTTTGTGCTACGGCCATCGGTTCCATATGCACGCGCCCAGACCACGGAGGCAGCAGCCGCCGCACCTGGGCCCATCGTCGAGCAACCACATCAAGATGAGGGCCATCCATTTCCAGATATTCCGCTCAACCACGTCGCGGCCGGTAATTATAGCTTACACCAGCAACAAGGCCAGCAACAAGGCCAGCGAGGCTACTCGCGAGAAAGCAGCTCGCAAGTCACCATGTCACATGACATCTACTCGACCAGCAGTTCAGCGACCAGCTTGGAAGCTCAGTCCATATCAATGGCCCCTCCGACCTCTACCCGTGCATCTCGAAATCCAGCACCGATACTCGAAACTTGGAACCCAGTCTTCGCGCCTCCGCCGCCACCGCCCAAATCTTTTGCTGTCCCTTCTCTGCCCCAGCAACCGGGGCTGGCAAGCGGAACGAGCAGCTACGCCTCACCTAGAATGCCTTCTTGCCCGATGCGGGAACTACTCTCGCCAACGGTGCAGCATGGCGGCCGTGCGTCTTGGCTGCCAAACTACGAATATATCCCCCTGCTGCAACAGAGTCAATTCCCACAGCAGTACCCTGCCGTCTCGTCTGTGCCAGGGCTCATCACCACCGTCATGTGGCAGGACTCGATTGCGACTGCGTACGCAGACAGACAGATTGATGCCTCTGGGCAGTAAAGGATGAAACGCGCCAGGACAAGCAAAGTTGCTGGTGGAACATGTTATACAAGATGTAGCATAGCAGCCCATGAACCCAGTATCCCCTGTAGCCCATTGACCAAGGCTACAATATAAGATGGCAAAGTAGACGAATGATAAAGACTAGCCTAGCCGGGTCCCAATCTTTCCTCATCCCATTGCGAATGCACATCGATAACCGTCCTGTAGTCTAGGCATAAAACACCGATTCCATTTCTGTACCATGTCATCATCACCAGCTTCGGGGTGTGATTCATGAATTGACATGCCAAGTCACTCGTACATGCGCAAACTGCGACATTGTAATCAATTATATTAATTGAAAAAAAAAAAAAAAAAAAAAAAAGTTCCTTTCCCAATTTGTGCCAGGCACCGTATGGTAAGGCCTAAGAATGAACACCGTGTGCCTAGTCGTGCACTAACTAAGAACCATGAAATACCAAACAAAATATCGTACAAACACCATGATCAAGCCTTCAGAATCAACCAAGGATTCTGTAGCTTAATAGCACAGTCCGTTAGTTTTGCCTCTTCCTGGAGGGGTTAATCAATTATATGAACAACAAAATGTGGCGTTTCTAGATGGGGGGGCTAGTGGACCTTGTATCAAAATCAATTTTTTATAAGAAAAAAAAAAAAAAAAAAAAAAAAAAAAGATTTGAATCCCTGTCGTTATATTGCAACTCATGTGACATTAGTTGAACTCGAGATGGGTACATCATGTTACATTATATGTACACCTAGCCACTCCCATCAAGGCGGGTCGCATGATTTTTTTTTTCTCCTCTCCATCCTCCGTCTTATAAGCCATTCCATGTAGATCGTTATGCAAGCAAGTCCGTAGCAGGATCGATTCAACAGCTTTAACCCCAACGCCCTTCTTCCCTTTCCGCTTCTAATCTCCTCATGCGTTCTTCCTCGTCTGGCCCATCGCGAGCCTCGCTGCGGCGACTGGTTCGTCTGTCCTTGCGGCTGGTGCTGCCGTCCACTGTGTCGTCTCGGTGTCTTTTTGATCCCACGAGGGAGGCAAGGCCAGCCATGCGCTGTGCTTCCTTGAGAAGTCGTTCGCGGTTGCGGGCTTCGCGCTCCAATGTGTGGGGATCGGTGCTGCTGCTATGGCATGCTTTATCTCTCTCGCGGCTGGTGGATGTTCTTCTACTGGTGCTCGTGTGCCCCCTTTCTGTGTCTCTGCCGCGATCTCGGACACGGTCGCGGTTACGGTCGCGATCCCTGCGACGTTCTTTGCGGTCCTTTCGGTTGCGATCACGGTCGCGTTCTTTATCGCGACGACGTGAGCTATCGTGCTCCCTGTCTCGGTCTCGGTGGGACGTTCGAGATGATTTCGTCTTATCGTCATCTCCGTGCCTGTCCTTATCCCGGTCCCGTCGACTTTCGTGATCTCTGTCCTTGTGGTGGCTACGGTGACTAGGTCTCTTGGACTGGTCTGGAGAGGCGGACTGGGATCGGTCAGCTTGCTTGCCTCCTGTTGATTGGTAGTCATCGTCTCCATAATGCTGTTTCTTGCTGCTGCTACGATGTTTCTTGCGCCGGTACGAATCATCGTAGTCGTCATCATCGGCCGATTCAGAGCGCTCCCGCCGCTTTCGGTGAGAGCTTTTTGGAGAGCGGCTTGGGCTCTTGCTTCTGCTCCTGCTCCGGCTCCGGCTTCGGTTTCTGTTTCGGCTTCGACTTCCACTTCCACTTCCACTTCTACTTCTGCTTCGACTCCTTTCCTTGCTCCTGCTGTGGCTCTGGCTCCTTGTGCTTCTCTGTGATCTTGATTGCGAGCGAGTGTGGCTATGTGGCTGACTGTCAATGTTATTCGTATCACGACGGTCGCAGTCCCCGGATTGTTCCCTACTATCAGCATGAGCCGTATGGGATCCCTGTTCACGGTCAAGAGAGTCACTTTGAGAGCCCGCTTCAGCAACCGGGCCAAATGGTGGTCGTGATATGGCGGGATTTACCTGATGTTGAGCTTCGTTGCCCACTTGGTAACCTCGAGCTCGCAGAGTATGAAGACTGGTATTTGGCAACCCTTGCCTCATAGCCTTAGGTCCGGTCGGAGCGTTAACGGGCACATCCGGAACTGACACGAAGGTTGGAATAGCTCCAGGTCCACTAGTATTACCTTGTGTGTCCCTGGACGATGATGGCTCTCTTCGCTGGTCCTGGGAGCCGCTGGCTTGATCACTTTCCGGTCCTTGGACTCTGTCGCTGGCGCCCACCTGCTGTGAACCGTCTTCAGTGTTGCCATTGGTGCTAACTGCATCCTGATTTGGTCCCGCGTGAACATGGGGACCCTGCTGCATGTATTGCCCTTGAGCTTGCCCTTGCCCTTGATAACTGGACATGCCGTTGTACTGATAGCCTCCGCGGCCGTAGCCGCCGTAGAAACCACGGCCACGACCACGGCCACGGCCGTAGTTGTTGCGGCGATAATCATTGAAATGACCATAATTACCTTGATTGTAGCCTGTCTGGAATCCTGAGTTAAAGTTCCCAAAACCACCGGTGCCCATGCCGGTACCATTTTGATTGTAATTATTCTGGTCGAAATTCCACGACTGAGAACTGCCCCAATCATTATTCATGGAGCCCTGCCCAAACCCTCCCCCGAATCCGCCTCCCATGCCGTTCATGCCCATGCCTTGAAAGCCACCGTTCATGTACATGTTCTGCATCGCCATTGGGTCCATACCCATTCCCGGCATACCTGAATGAAAGGAGAGGACATATGGTCAGCAAAAATTTGGGGTCTCAACGGAGGATGCAGAGTTTTGGCAAAGATTGGAGCTGTTACATACCCATCATCGTGAAGTTGCCAAATGTATTTGGCCCTATTCCGTTTTGCATCGCCATCATCATCTGCATCTGATTGAAGTCGCCGGAGCCTGAGAACATGGCGTTATCAAAGCTGCCATTTGTCGCGTAGTTTACTTGGTCAATATCGCCTTCGTCACCATCATCCTCGCCCGTTTTGTCGACTTGTTGAGCATCGTCATGTGCATCATGCGATTCTTCGTTGGTACTTTCAGGGGCGATGGCCGCTAAATGGTCCTGGCCTTGGCCATCTTTCGTCATCATTTCCCCGCCGTAAGACGGAATTACCTGTAGAAACATTAGTTATGAGGTGGCATAAAAAAAGTTAATTTAATTGTAGTTGCCATACCGGATCGTTCGCTGGCGCGTCTTCCGACTCTTGGGCAGGTTGTGATCCAGCTCTTTCTTGGTCACTACGTGATTGGCCACCGACATTGTTATCAGGTAGTCCTTCAGTGGAAACGGGATCCGTTCCTGCTGGCATCGGTTTCGATTCTTGGACAGGAACAGCAGCGGGCGGTAGTTTTGGACGACTGGCTTCTCTTTTCTTCTCTGCTGTGCGGAGGAAAACGCGAATGGTTGTTCTCAACGACTTGTTTGGGTTACAATCTTCCGCAGATAGAGGTGAGTGCTCGCATACTGGGCAAGAGGAAGGAAGATCGGATTGGCCTGGAATAATGTCAAAAAATGCCGAGTGAATGGTTGTCTGAGCCTAATATGATTGACGTCTTACATGGTTCGCAAATAGCTTGCTCGCAGCAAGGCAATCGAAAAGCATTGACGGCTAATTTGCTACAAATAGCGCATCGCAGCTTAATCGGAATGTCGTCGGGCGACAACGAACTGCTCGTTGTGTCAGTAATATGCGCCGCTGAGTTTCTTTGTTTCTTATATCCCCTATTATTCAGCGACGATCTGTGAGGTTCATACCTAATCAGCTCAGCCTGAGCCTCAGAAACGGATAACGCCATGTCGTTGACACCCAGCTAAATCGCTCTACCACGACTGCATCGGAAACGATACCAGACTACGAGCGACCAAAATCGAGAAATATTCTCGACAGAGGAAAAGCATGAACAACGTCACTTGGCGCGATCGCCGAGCTTGACAGTTCGTTGACGGTTGAAAGTATAAAGTGAATCAATATTGATCAATTGGTTTGGCTAGGAAATTACGGCAAACTTTCCTGTCAGAGGAGATTTGATGTGCTTCCTTCGTCCACAAAAAGGTGGGTCCACGACGAGTTGGACCAGCGAGTCATGTGATTGTACACGCTCACCAGCGGACAAATGCGGGAGAGAAAAAGGCGTGCTAGACGTGTAGAATTGTTTTGACTTATTATGGTACATTCATTTCTTTATCCTCTAGTGACTATATTGGCTGACTGCAAATAGAAGTATTGAGTTCTGAGATGCACGAATGCGTTGCACTTTCCCATGTAGATCTGGTCAACGGCTAGTACAATGGCACCAATGCAGAACTTGTCTTTCATCAGGTTGGCCGAGTCAAACTGGCTCACGTGAATTCCAACTTACTCATGTCTCATCAAGAGCGGTTTTGTAGAAGAATAATTTTAACAAATACCTGAGTTAAACAGTCAAGGTGATGGACTGGAGAAGGACAAGAGGGACGAAACCCATGACACAAAAGAGGAAAGCGAAAGACAAAGCAGAAACGTTGAGCAAGTGACTCCGAATCGCACGCCCTGGACATCAGACACAATAAACCTGCTAGCACAAAGAGAAAGCACAGCTTTGACAATTTCCGTACATACAAAGACCAGCTAGCTTAGAGTTAGCAAGCGCATCCATCCTTTGCGCCGGCATCTCTCGCGCCCAAGTTCACACGTTGCTCGTCTCCCACTCGACTGGCGGTCCCTGCGGCCCCAGCTCCTCGAGCTGATTTGAGAGATGTTTCGGGTATAGCGTTGGCAATAGCGGTGAAAACCTCTGTAACATGATGGCCAGTCTTTGCGCTGGTTTCGAAGAATAGCAGGTTCTCTTCCTCGGCATAGGCCTTGGCTTCGTCTGTTGACACTTTGCGCGCATCTCCCGAATCGTCGCCATCATCAGCGTCACCGCCTTCCGGTGCTGAATTACTTGCCAAGTCAAGCTTGTTGCCGACCAAAGCAATAACGATTCCAGGGGATGCTTGCCGTTGGAGTTCAGCAACCCAGTGCTTAGCTTTGACAAGAGATGTCGGCTTGGTCAGATCGTACACAACTAGAGCGGCTTGGGCGTTGCGATAGTACATGGGAGCCAAAGAAGCGAAGCGCTCTTGACCGGCAGTATCCCAAATCTCGAACTTGATTGTACGTGTTGGCAAATTGCATTTTTGTGTCAGGAAGGCAGCTACGTGTATACCAGTCAGATGGGCCTATTCGCACAACGATACGGCATCGGAGGGAGGAGAGGAAGAGGGGTTGCCCTGTTGGTACCATTTCCAACTTACCTCCGATCGTGGGTTCCTTATTCTCTTGAAAGTCGTTGTTCACGAATCGAAGAACAAGGGAGGACTATAGCAGGCACTGTCAGTCTACGCAGGAAGTTTGAAGAAAAACAGAACAGAATAGAGCAGAATCAGATAAAAGGTATAGTGAAGTGAGCGATAAGATGCGCAAGTACCTTGCCCACGGCAGCTTCGCCAAGCAGGACCAGCTTGACGCTGCTGCTAGGCTTAGGAGCATTTGAGTCGGCCATTTCGGTCGATGTGAGGGGAGAGGATGAGATGCGCAGTCCGAGTGTTGTCGGGTAGCTTCGACTACGGGTAAGGCGGAGAGAGGAAAGGAGCTTGATTGTGGTGAGGCAGCGGCGGGAGCGCGCCAAAAGATAGTGAGCGAAATTCGGCAGCCTGGGAAGACGAAGTGGTGGTTGACGAACTGCTCGGTGAGTGATGACGATGACGACTGACGCTCTCTGAGGCTCAGGCAGGTGCTCAGGTTCTGACACCAGGTTCTGACACCACCTACAACCAGACCAACAACAGAGCGTCAACCAGCCACGCCAAGGTCGCAAGTCGCTTTGGCCTTTGGCCTTTGGCGGCACAAAGTTCTGCCTGTCCCGAAGTGAGCTACGAGTACCTCGGTGCCTTGATCTCATCCCTCCTCAGCACCAGGTGGGTCTCAATTAGCTAATGAGCCAATCAGGACTAAGGGCGACGGAAGGTATTTAATCCAACGAATCTCTAGCGATTTCTCCATGTACAAAGGAGCTGGTATCTCGCGGTGGGTCTTGCCAAAGGGATCAATTGCTTTACGATATAAAAATTCTTTGCCCCGCCAAAGCCAGTTGTGGGTTTTGCGGCAGAAAAAAAGTTGACCGCCAAAAATTCTGGACGTCCTTGGGCTGGACCATCGATCCCAAGCATTTGCTGCATATTGCATATCCAAATCGATCAAATTGCGCATCTGTTCTCTTGTCGATTCTTCATTAGCCGATTCTCGCCTTCAATTTGGTTGCCATGGCTCCCAACCAGCCGTCTTCCGCAAAGGCAACAGCCAGCAATCCCAAGCAATCCAAGCGGAGTCTGTTGGACGACAGCGACTCTGACTCCGACGAGGGGGGTGCACAATTGGAGATAAGCACCTTCAAGGTAAACGAAGAATATGCTCGCCGTTTCGAGTATAATAAGAAGCGTGAAGAGAGACAAAAATGTAAGTTATTCTGCTTCCAAAACACATCAGATTTATGTCTTACATTACGCAGTAGAAGAAAAGTACAAGGCGAATGGCCGAGGAGGAGACGGAGAAGGCAACAGTGGAAAGAACGAAGATGACGATGGCTCCTCCTCATCAAACGAAACCGAGGACGAAGACGGTTTTCTTGCCACCGAAGACCTGGATGCCCAAATATCAGCAACACTCCAGGCTATCCGCAACAAGGACCCTCGGTTATACGACAAAGACTACAAATTCATTGAGCTGCCAGATGAGGAAGACGCAGTAACGGAGAAGAAGGAAAAACCTGTATTCCTTCGCGACTACCAGAGAGACAAGCTATTGCAAGGGAGCATTGGTGACTCCGATGCTGAGGATGAGGCTGTGCCACAGACATATAGTCAGGAACAAGATGTCCTGAGAAAGTCCATCGTCTCAGAGATCAAAGCCACGGAAGGAGAACAAGATTCTGACGACGATGATTCTGACGACGAAGGTTTTATGAAGAAGAAGAAGAAGAAGAAGAACAGCAATGATGAGAATGCCAGAGTTGTCAAGACCGAAAATGGCGTCCACCCGTCTAGAGCAGCGACCATGGAGGTATCGGAACTGGATGTGGAAAATGCCGACAAGGACCCCGAAACCTTTCTGTCCAATTTCTTGGCTGCGCGGGCTTGGATCCCCGACGAGGGCGGCCGATGGAAGGCATTTGAGTCGGATGAGGGCGAAGACAATAACGATGCGGATGAATTTGAACAGGCCTACAATATGCGATTCGAGGACCCAGAGAAGAGCAATGAGGTTTTAAAATCCTACGCTCGTGACTTTGCTGCTGCCCGATCTGTGAGACGAGAGGCGAAGAGTAGCCGGCAACGTCAACGAGAGCAAGAGCGCGAACAAAAAGAAGAAGAGAAGCGACAGAGACGCGAAGAAAAGGCCCGACTGCGGAAGCTCAAACTAGAAGAAACAGAGGAGAAGCTGCGCAAAATCAAGCAGGCCGCTGGCGCGGTGGGCAAGGAGCTCACCGAAACGGAGTGGATGGCGTTCCTGGACGATGCATGGGAGAACGACAAGTGGGAAGAAGGGATGAAGAGGCACTTTGGCGAGGAGTACTATGCCATAGAGGATGATGGTGCCGCAGGCGGCTCAGACAATGACGACGAAGAAGGCGACAAGAAGAAAAAGAAGAAGCACCCTAAGAAACCAAAATGGGACGACGATATCGACATCAAAGACCTCGTCCCTGACTTTGAAGACGGCGAGACCGCCGTCCCCAGCATCACATTGACGGACGAGGAGGACAACGAGGACGAAGAAGAGGAGCAATCCTGGCCTTCCAAAAAGCGCAAAACGGCAGACCGCAAGCGCGAACGACTTGAATCCCAAAAGAAGGCCCGCCAAGAGCGCTCCAAGCTAGAAGCCCTCGTAGACTCTAAACTCGAGCTCACAGACCACCATCTCCTCAACTCCTCCAAGTCAGAAATGGCCTTCCGCTACCGCGAGACTTCCCCGCAATCATTCGGCATGACAGCCCGCGACATCCTCCTCGCCCCGTCAGACAAGGACCTAAACGAGTTCTTCGGCCTCAAGAAACTGGCCTCGTTTCGAGACGCGGAGAAGAAGCGCCGCGACAAGAAACGCCTGGGTAAGAAGGCTCGTCTCAGAGAGTGGCGGAGGGGCACCTTTGGGAAGGAATACGAGAAGGAAGGCCCTACGTATGGGTTCGAAAGGCTTGTGGATGGGGAGGACGCGGCGGACCCGCGGAGCGAGGACGGCGCGGGCGATGCAGGGCGGAAGAAGCGGAAGAGGTCTCGTGGCAAGCGTGGTACCATGGGGGCTGAGTGATCTTGGATTGCAGTTTAGTCGCAAGGCTTTGTAATATGGGGTATCAAGTGTTTTTCATGTTTTGTCTGTACGTGATGTCGGAGCATATAGAATGGCGTTACATACCATCCTAATTTGGGCTTTGGTACTTATATACACTACCTTTCTGGTCTGTTGCCCCGATTTATCAAGAAAGTGGAGATTGCAAAGCATTGAGCGAGTTGGGTGGCCTCATTAGATTCATTTGGGGTATATAAGTATTTCCCACCTGACTTCCTGCCTTCCTTCCTATGCGCGCTATACAATGGCTGGATCTGCTACCCAGCTCGGGAATCTACAAGCAAAGTGTT
>KQ061765.1:55666-107340 GCA_001008035.1 Atkinsonella texensis
CCCCCTTTAAAAAGGGCGGGTTTCCCCCCCCCCCCGGGAAACTAAGTTCCCCCCCCCCCCCCCCCCCCCCAAAAGAGCAAAAAGCAAAAGGGCAAAATTAAGGGAAGACGCACAGTAGGGACATTATGCAGCTTGTCCTGTTCCGTCAAAATCCATGCAGAAACATTGCAATTATCGTAAGAAGGCTGTTGCTGCAGAAGTAAAGCCAACCGTGCCATTAAGCAAGCCCTTTGGCTCCCCTTCTAAGCCGTATTTAGTACATGGTGCTTTAATCGTACTCCCTTTCTTACATCTCCTGTGAAACCCTTCTTCATATGAATCGACCTTATCGGTGGTTTCCCTCGAAAGATCTATAGGAGCTGATTACAATGAATGCCGCAGGCCGTCTATGCTCTGGGGCATGCCCACGCCGTTGGCACCGAATAGACAGTTGTAGGTGTCGACTGCACCATTGCTTGTCACCTCACCTTCCCTGGTGATACCCATATCCTGCAACTCAGCTCTTGGCTCCATACTGAAAGGCATGAACCATCCTGCCGGGATATCGTTGCCACTGAACTCGATCAGCCCGTCGGCACCGACCTGACCCTGAATGTGAAGATGGCGAGAAGGCATGTTCCCGCTGTTCATCTTGATTGCTTGCTGGTTGTGGTCGAGCATCTTGTCCCCTATATCTTTGGCGTGCCAGTGCGCCGCGCCAGTGTCCACTATATTTGGCCCGCCAGAAGACAGATTATATGCAAAAGAGAGTTGTGGCTCTAGGCTCTGTGATATGTCTGTCCTTCCCTGACCCATATTGTTCATTTGAAGCAAATCAGGAGCAAAGAACGAAGATTGACCCGCCGCCGGTGGAGGAAAAGATGAAGCTTGGACAGGGCTCATTGGCGACATAGCTGTGTAGGGCTGGGTTTGCACGTGTGATAGAGGCGCTGGATTATAGCCGGTAGAAACGGGTCCGTTCTGCTGACTACCAGCCGATAAAGATGGCTGCCGCGACGTTGCTCGTTGCCTCGACTTCTTGGGCGGGCCAGCAGTGGACTGTGCCTGGGCTGCATCACTCGTTTTGCCGTTCGTTTTATTGCTGACAGGCTCGCACGGCTTCCTGGAGTTCTGCCTCCGTTTGTTTGGAGCACCTTGCGCTGCCAAGCCGCCTTCTGTGCTGGACGGTGACGCGAGGCTGGTGAAGTATTCCTCAACAGACTGCAGTTCTGCTATCTGTTCCAGAACAGCGTCTTCGCCCCTCTCCTTTCTTCGCTGAGCAGTCGGCTCTACTACGTCAAAGTCGGAGACACCGTGCGGATATCTGTTGAACCAATCTGAGTACTGCAGTACTGGCCATGCTTTTGACCCTTCGGTCCCTAGTTTGCCTGATCTGGACGCTTCCAGCGCATGGCGGTATTGGTTACGAATGTTTTCAACCATCCAGTGAAACATACCCCAGTGTCGCATCATCTTTCGCAGAAACTTGATGTTGATTCCAGCATTAGCCTCTGCTGTTACTTTGACGGTGGCGTTTCCAGAAAAGATGCCGAAAATATGGATGTTCGTGGCAGAGAAGGCACAGTAGCCCGCAAATGGAGCTGATATGTTGCACTTGGTTTGCTCTGCATCCCTCAAGATCTCGGAAATTCTGTTCGCTGCACCAACAGTCTTCGCACTCGCTCGTGGGATAAGTTCCGGAGATGCCTCTGTTTCGCTTATGGTAGCCGCCCATGCGACAGCTGCTTTGTGCAAGAAGAGGGCATTTTGCTGTATAGACAGGTGCATCAGCAGAAATTGACTAGCCGTCTTTTCAGTCATGTGCAGTTTCAAATTGTCGACAGAGTATTGCAAAGACTGCGGAAGGTTCTGTTGCAGATCTTCAACTTGTCGCACAAGCTCCGCATACTTGGACCGTTCGCTACAAAAAGGGTAAGCGTCCAGATCTTTGCCGCCCTGGTGTAGATATTCGACAATGCGACCCCAAATCGCGATGACCTGGATAGTGTACGCTGCGACGCCCATATTCTCCTCAGGCAAGACATTGCTCCCCTCAGTCGAAGGCTCTGACTGACTCTCAGATCCATCAAGCAGTTTCGTTCGTGCAGGGATGTCAAGCTGGAAGTACGATTCCTTTACAGGCAATTGGATCTGTATGGATTCCTCTTTGATGAACATCGGCCGATCCGATCCAGATGAGTTTAAGCGGTCCATTAGAAAACAGGCCCACATGGTACGCCGCCGAATTTCCCGATCAATGAAGCTCAGTGGTGTTTTGTTTCCGCGCCTTGATGTGTTATGGTCCAGGTCTTTGTGAAGTTGCAAAGCGAACGCCATGCGAATGGCTTGGCCTCCTAGAGCCCAGCTCCGTCCGCCATGGCAAGTTCCAAATTCGTGCAGTCCCAGGATCAGGAGGCAGGTTAGCACAGTCATATTTGGCCATTCATACCTCCGTATACAAATATCTCGGGCGTGCGATGCCCACCCCTCGCCGCGACAAAACGGTCTGGCTACGCCAGCAATATTGGATTGCGTTGCGAATCTTGCAGCAACAGCACAAACAGACAGCACAAGAACCGGCGGCAATGTGTTATTTCTAAAGAGCAGCTAATATTAGCACCGACGGATATTATGCTCCCCAACGAGATGGAAGAAGTCGCAGCGTGCAGACACCACAAAAGTAGGAAGGAATGTTCAGTCTGGCACGTACTTTAACTTGCGCATATAGCTGGGCTTATGCAACAGATTATACGTCTGCCCATAGATGTTGTCAAAGAATACTTCGGCGAGGTGTTCTTGAACTTCTTTGGAGGGTAAAGCGTCAATGCCTTCTTGGTACAAACCATCATCCTCAGGGCCGTTCTCATTCTTTGTGGCGGGGTAGTCGCTTGCATCATCAGCAACCTTGACCTTGGCTGATGATGCCTTCGCCCAGACTTCAAGATCTGAGCCAAGAGCCTCCTCAGCGCCGCGCTTCCTAGATGCCGATTTATTACCCGAATTAGCTCCGAGGACGGCGGGCTTCACGACGGCTCTAGTGATGGACGGCGTCGCGTCTTGATCTGTTTTGGGGATTATCTTGATGATTCGGTCCTCCATTCTCTTCAACCGCTTATCCAGCATGGCCATATAGTCAGTGCGTGGTGCTGCTTTTCGAGTGGTGACTTTGTACACGCAAGGGATGCGTGATCTTAGGCAATGCTTGCACGCAGGCTTTTCTCCAGAACAGCGAATCTTTTTGCGGCGACAGGCAATACATGCGAGAGGCAGGCGCTTACGATCCTTGCCAGCCTTAGTCTTGAGTTCGCTCCAGGCTGGGGGTGCGCTGGACTTGTCGTCGCCACTTTTACCGCCAGGGTCAGTACCGTCCGCTCTGCTACTCGCTGGCAAACCAAATTCATCGTTCCCGACATCTTCAAACGAATTCTCTGTTGGTGAAAGCTTTCCACCGCTGCCGTCGTCGATAATGTCCAGGCTTGTTCCGCGATGGCTGGATTCGGGGCCCGGCCCAAAGGCTGAACCGGGCGGTGGTGGGACGGCAATTGCAGAGACATGAGAGGACATTGGTGCTCCATTGCCATTGAATCCATGGTGTTGAATAAAAGCTGCGCCAATCTGGTTGCCGAAGGATACATCGGGCACGCTCATCAATTGGCTTTGGTCCATACTAGGAAACGGAAAGGCAAAGTCGTGGAAGGCATTGCCTTCGATAACCACTGGTGATGTCCCGTTCAAGGAGGCTGGCCTTTGCCCATGATACATGGTATTGGAGGGAACAGGATCGAGGAGAGGCTGGGCATGCTGAATATGATGAGGGTTGACTCGACGTTGGCCGCCACTCATATTTTTGCCGACAAAGAGCACTCACCTCGAGGGCAAGCAGAAGGCGGAATGGCGGGATGGTGGGAGGGCGTGAGCGTGCTTTAATCGAGATTTGGAATAGTTTGCAGTGCCATGCAAAGGTTGACTTCGAGTACCAGCTTAGCGGTTATAAAACATGAGAGCCTACTTGTAGGCCAAAAAGTCATTCGAAGAAGCGTGGTCTTCATCACCTGGTTACGCAGCGACCGAGTGATGCGTTACAGGATGAACCGGCGTAGTCAGAGTATGCTGATGTCGTTTGATACTTTCTTCCTTGATCCAAATTTCCCCCGCCACAAGGATATTATCGCACTTCAGTGACCACCGAGAGACCAGTCAGTCAGCAGAACTGGGCAAGCCGAAGCAGAGGGCAACGAGAAGCTTGGAAGTTTGCAAAAGAGGGAAAGAAAATGAAGTCAAAGGACCTCTCCGATGCTGTCAAACGGAGTAAATGGTTCATGGGGCGGAAGTCCTTGTTGAAGTAAAGACATTGAGGGGACAGCATCTTAGATGGCAAGGATCCAGACCGGTAGAAGTGCAAGCCACTTCTCTGGGACGCCGCATGGCAGAGCTCAAGCACGAACCAGGACGGCTCAGGGCTCAGAAAGTTTCGCAAGCATGCAACATGGGTTGTGTGGTGCGCTGCCCCATGTTCCAACCCCGTACATATGTAGGCAGAATACGTAAGGAGGACCAAGAGGACGTAGATAGAGTACTCCGTACGTCGAGTATGTACACCTTGTCTACGCCATGCTGGCTATGGCTGCCGTACTGTTCCATCGATGACCAGAGACCCCATCAGCGGCCATCATCCTGGTCTCTCTCGGGATTCTGCTATGCTGGTTTTGGAGTAGCAGACGGTTGAGGTGGAACTGGGTCCAAATTTGCTGGGGGGCTCACTGGCTCATCCCCGTCAAGCCCCCAAGGTGGGTGGGAAACGGCCGTGGAGGGGGTGTGGATGGAGGTTGACGATGGTTGAAGTGGGCGCAAGGAGGAGGGGGGGGGAGGAGGGGGAGGAGCCAGCCTTCATCAGAGACACTCGGAGGTGTCGTCTTAAATTCAGGCACACGTGCCAACGATCCCTCACTCGTACCGTACCGGTCCGATATGTATGTACATGCTGATCGAAGGATGGCGAAGCACCTTATTTGGAAAGCCGACAACCGCTATTGTCTATGGAGTACAGGCCCGGCTTATTGTAGCGTAGCTGGCGAAGCTCACGATACAGTACATCCCGGACGCCGCGTTGATGGCGTCTGCAGCCCAGAGACCCTTTCGAACCGGTGACAGAAATTCTAATCCCAGCCCGCCACCGCCGTTGTAATTGCCAAAGAAAAATCTGTGTTGAATATGACTGGGGAGGTTGGACTCGTCGGTGTTGTCTCTGCTAGCGCTGTGAGCACACACACACTGTAATAATATCTGCCAGACGTGTCTGTCATACTGTGAAAGAACCATGTCATGGACTGACGAGTACAAGGGGCCGAAGTAAGGCTTTCTCGTCCTTGATATAATTAGAACACAGCATAGTGATAGACTCATGTGACAGTTTTCGCATAGCCTCAAACAATCCGAACAAGGTATCGAACAAAAAGAAATAAATCATACGAATCATGCTAACTGCGGTGACCGATCTCCGACGATCAAGCCATGAAGAGTTTGACAGTCAATGGTGGCGTGGTGAAAGAGGTTTACTTCCTTGCCTTTGAAACCCCGATGTTGCGTTGTTGGCGAGGGGGGTTCTCACAAAAAAAGATTCAATGGTATTGACGCCCGAGAAGGACACAAGACTCCATCAATTGCGATTGAGGACTTCACGATAGGTTACATCACTGCAAGCCACCACTGCTGGGAGCTTCTGCGAGCAGCATGATGCAGCACCAAGAGATAGGTATGTCGCCCGCTGAAACAAGCGTTGTGAGACGAACCAGTCTGGGGTCTGGGAGTTTTCTGAGAAGGTTCGTTGTGCTCCTCTTCACAGTGTGTCATTTGAAGAATCCAACTTGGCCATGGTTCTTCAGAGGCCATTCATTGTCTCTTTTTGATCAGCGATTGATGGGGACTGCTTAGTACGGAGTAGGAACCACCAAGATAATGGCGGGACAAAGCCGTAATATACCACCGTAATATACCACCGTACAATACCGCACAACAGCATGCATCAGGCTCGATTTGCTATGCCCAGTGGTTGTACCACCATAGAAACTGTGATTGTCGTTTGGTTTCGTAGGCTATCCAAGTGCAGACATTGTTTGGACCATGACATTGCACCCATTCTGCATCCGCCATGCGAAGAATTCAACGGCTTTGGAGCGCTGAGGCAGCGCACACGTAGACTTTGGCAACGCTATTGCGAGCGAAGGCTTCCTGGCGATCCCGGTTCAGAAGCCTGGGGAGAATTGCCCTTCCAGGGGAAAGAAAAAAAGAGGAAATTAGCCGAGGAAGGCAGTCAAGGAAGGTCCCAGTAAGGTTCGACTGGCGAAGGTGAACCGAAGTGGCAGAAGGCCCGAGGAACTGTGGGTTTTGTCGCGCTTTTAGCGCCACCTGTTGTGCGTCTGGTAAGTTCCGAAGCCAAAGAGGTTGGACGTCGTGCTGCGGGCACGGACACGATGCCACGAGCAGAGGTAGACGATAGCTTGTCCACTTCCGGAAATGGGAGCCAGCCGTAGGTTTGTGTCGCAAAGTCGCATCTCGAACCAAGCCATTATCGAAGCGTCGCCAGAGAAGGAAGTAAGTGGCTGAGGGCCACCTGCCTCAAGAGAATTTCGACCCATGAAGCAGCAACTAAGCCTAGAATGGAATAAAAGTGGTCCCTGCTCGCCAGGTTGCGGGGGCCTTCTGATAAAGGTTGCGCTTGTTAGAGGCCCAGAAATCAGAAATGAACAAGGACCTTAATAAGGGTTATAGCAATTAAGAGTCTTAATGATTCTGATAAAGTTTTATCAGAAAGCTAGCTACCAGATCGCAATATACATTTAGACCTCGGTCAATCAGGGATGCTATGAGAAGAGGCGAAGAGGCCTTACCAACATCTAATACAAGAGACTACTACAATACCTACCTAAGGTACCTACCTACCTGGTACATATATATGTACGTACCTTTACTAGTAAAACGTGCATGTGCAGGAAGGAAGGCGCACGGAAGTGGCTCCTACGCGTCTACACATATCCTGCGTCCGTCAGGTGCCTCGGCAGCCGCCTGACCTTTTTAATCGAGACGAGACACACAAGGACTTGCTGCTCAACACCAAATAACCTGTGGTTACATGATACTTTTCCTACTCTTGACCGAAAAAAAAAAAAAAACCCCCCTTCAGTATTCTACTTAGAAAGCATTATCAACACTAATTCTTTATCAATCATTATTGCAAAGGAAGGGCCGGGGGGTGGGGGGGGGGGGTTATGATGTCTCACTATTTCTTCCAATACCTGGTTGACAGGTATCTCATCAATAAGAGGACTGAAGAGCGAAATTGGACTGTTCCATGATAATGACATGCAATGGATGGATGAATCAATCTTTTTCCCGGCACTTTCTCGTACGTATTCTACTTTGCAATGCTATCCCGGTTGATTGCCAACCAAGCATGAATTGCACAATATTTGTCAATTTACTAGCACGCGCGGATGCGGATTCACATCAGCTCCGACTAACACCATGATGACCATCGAATTATGTCACCAGTGGTGCAGGGATGCATGGTCCAGAACCTGGTGACCCGCCTGTACGGATACAATACATCCTGTGGCCAGCCCTTTCTGTGATTCTGTTGAGGGATCTTTGTTCTTCTCGGAAACAGTTTCCAAATAAATGAGCGCCACACCCGGCCTCCTTTACGTACGCATTACATGCAGTCTGTATTAGATGTATTAGATGTATTAGATGACCCGACCCTCAGGGCCTCAGGGCCCCCGACCCGACCCGACCCGACCGGAACTGGCGTGCGGTGACAGTTTAATCCAGTCCTCAGCACAGACAATGGAGTGTGCAGTGATGATCAGATTAATCTGTCAGTATTCTCCTCGTCTAGGTACCTACCTTGTATCTACCTGACCTGACCTGACCTGACCTGACCAATTGATGTGGGCCTCTGTAAAAGCGGTGCCATGAGCCTGTTCTAGCCAATAACATTGTACATCGTTAGTACGCACGATATGTAATAATAACATCTACAACAAATCTTAAAAAAAAATTCAAGAAAATCTCACAAAAAAAATTCTTTCAGATTCATTATTCTCTCTAATCTTTTGTTATTTCAATAGTACTAGTTGATCTTCTCTATTTATCTTGCATGTGTGCTAAGAAATTAGTAAATCCTAGTAAATCCTGAGCTCTAACCGTGCCACGCCCCACTTCTTTAGCTTGCGATTTACGCTCACCACTAAAGGTAGTGCTTATTAGCAAGGCGGACAGATCAGTAAGTCGGTCACTTATGATTATAGCCGCTAAAATACTATATATAAAGCGTTTTACTTTAGTATTAGAATCTTCTAGTAGTTTGCAACAATAAGGAGTCTTCTTATATGCAGAAAAACCAATGAGTTCTATGTATTTTATTAAGTGACTAACTTGCTGATACATCGCGGGCCTAGAAAGTGGAGCGTTGGGCGAGTAGTAGGCCAATCGGAAGAGCAGTTATACGCCATAGAGACCCACAATATGGTCAGGTCGGGTCGGTTGCTGATAAGTCGAGTGACCCGTACTCCGTACTCCGTAGACTCCTCCTGATACAGCACTGATAATCATTAAACAATCTTTACATGGATGGATCGGAGGATTCTCGCCGGTCCCCGAGAGATTCTACAGTCTTGTCTATCTGTACATGGTCTCAGGGTCGGAGCAGAGAAAAGATGGTTCGAGATGTATCGTAATGTAGCCGGTTAATGCTCAGCTTTGCGCAATAGCGTTGGAAGAAATCAAGGTATGGCCGTCTCTGGCTAGCAATAGCAAGGGCGCTACATTCAAAATGCAAGTAAGTTGACGCACGACACCGTCCTGTCGTTTCATGTGACCACCTCGTCCAGTATGACCTGATAGCAAAGTTTCCTATGCCACCTGTTCCTGTTCACGCTCTGCTCTGATCATTCAGAGCCATTGACTCCGTAGGTAGTATTCGCCATGCCCCCCAAGCCGCTGCATGGCTACAAGTTGTGCATACACAGCATATCTTACAGATTGTCATCTCGCCGACGTTGACATGCAGGATCCTGAAGTCGGTAGCAGATATTAAATTTCGTACACGAATGGGTCTTATCATCTTCAGTGGCTGTCAAGGTCCTAATGGCCATAGCTCCGTGGCAGGCATGATGATGATCAACCGCTAAGTTGATGTGTTTGATGCATTGTTTCTGCAGAGCACGGATGCGGTGAGCGTAGTCAGATGCTCGCTCCGTCATCACACGGACCACGATCACCGCGCAGAGTAACCTCTAGGTACATAGCATGACCCGTGAACAGGGTTAGTGTGCGCCACGTTTGCCAGACGGTATACTCAGACTTATTTAGACTTGATACCTGAACCCGTTCCGCTTTAGGCCGTGCCGAAGCAACATGGCATCTAGTCTAACGGAGTACGGAGTACGGAGTAGCGCACCTCGAGTTGCTGGGGATCACCGGTTGGTTTTTTTTTCATGCATGATCCTTGGCGGAGCAAAACGAGAGTTTGGGGTATTATGGTCTCGTTGGCACCCGTGTCGACCAACAGGTCAGGCGTACCAGCATACAGGGCAGGACCGCTCGTGAAATCTGTCAACCTGCGTGGCTATACTTGTCTTCCGTGGGACGCATGTACGGAGACACATACACTATAGCCTCCCGGGTGAGAGTAGCAAAATGGAGCATATGTATCCGTCTAAGGCGGCGACGCCTTCTGGTTCACTCACAATCTTGATCGCCATCGCCATGGACCGAAGCAGACACGCGGGGGGGGGCTCGCAAATATTTCCTCACCACGAAAGCCTCGTCTAGTTGATCGGTGCATACAGGATGATTCCCTTTCATGTACTCTTTTCCAGGTTTGGGAACCAACACATATTGAATGTACGGAATACTCCGTATCTCTGGGTACTTGGATACCTGAGGCATGCATGTGTACTCGATGACGCAGCATACCTATCACCCATTGCGCCCCAGCTCGGGATCCTAGAGACAGAACTCTCGCCAGAACTCGCTGACAATCTTTGAAGGTGATTTGTGAGAGCTCATGAGGCCATGAGTGTCGCCAGGAACCAGGTGCGGAGTTACCCGTGGTGCGAAAAAGAAGCAGCCAGCCAATGAATGACTCGACCACACACACCATAAGCATAAGCGTCAAGGCGAGGCGTGGCTGCCATGTGTGCGAGGTAGCGACTTGCACATGACGGCCTATCTTATCCAGACTGCACGAGAACCCACATTGTCCTGATTGGCCACGTTCCTTGCAAGTTGGCCATGGACTCGACTTAGCCATAGCTGCGGTGGTGATCTACAACAAGGGCTTGAACAACAACGTCCAACACTATCCAATGAATTAAGGCTTGTGCGAAGCACTCTCCAATCGTTTCGGAGTTTCAGACATCACGATGGTGAGTCGCTGGGGTCAGCAGCGCTGAGAAACCAGGCAGGCATCCCACATATGAACGAGGCCATAAAGGGCCTATGTTCCGGATTTCTCTTCAGTTCACGACGGCAACGCCGAAATTGGAGCAACATGCACGGGGAAGACTTCGACTGGCACACTCGACATTCGGCCAGGTAACTATCAGTTTGAGGGCATGTTCGTCGACCTTGGGAATCAAAGCCCGGTTCATTTCGTCCGTGTTCCTCATCATTCATATTGACACACACAGTCTACAACCGGATTTCGCACCAATGTCATTGTCACCGGTGGGTGTGTAGTGTAATTCACGTTTTGTGCAGAGAGCTACGTCTCAGTGCCGTTTGGGACGTTGCAACATACAACACATACTGATTGGGAGAGGGCGGGCACAGATCAGGACAATCAAATCTCAATTTGTGCACGTCTCCCGCACTGTCCTCGAGAAGCCCCTTCTGGTCACAATGGCATCAGGAAACCTGTACAGAGTATGCTTTTAATACATAGAGAAATGTTATTAATCAATATATACCACGCTGATGATTACGAGCATTGGGAGTGCATGATATGATTGGCTGACGCAGGGCCCACAGCACCATCAGGCCAGGTCGGTCAGGTCATCCCACTGCCCAACCCCTGATTTACAAGGGGCCAATTTCGGCCAATCGAAAGTCACCTTTCAGCGCTGGTCTAAGACATTATAGTACGTTTAAGCTAATTTGAAAAAGAAGCTAAATCAAAGTTTTCTCTAAGCTATCTAATTTTGCCACTAACAGTTACAGCTAAATTGCCCGCCAAAAAAAAAAAAAAAAAAAAAAAAAAACACTTGGCTACTTCCCGTATCGCGATAGGCATCGATTCTGCCCTGTCATGTATTTTCTCTAAAATCATTCAGGGGTTGGGCTGTCGGGGTCTTGCTACGCTGTCATGTCAAAATCTCCCGAATTGATCCTTGAGCACTAATATAAAACACAGCGAGACATCTGGTTGAACCGAAGCCCTACTGCGGTTTTTGCAGGCCGTCTGTTGATGGGCGGTTTAATCAAACAGGTTGTGCGGCCAGGCTTAACTTTAATCTCCAATCGATGGTGACGAAGGAGACGCGCCCGTTCCTGGCGAGATGCTGACACAAAGAACGAAGCTCTTTGACTATCATCGGCCCGGCATGATAACTCGTCGATCCGCATGGTTTTCAGGGAGAGGCTGTGCAACGAGAAGGCTACGATTCTCTCTACACGTCAAGAAGAGAAGGACGTGTTGGGCCCCCATCTACTCCGTACAGATGCAAATATTTACGTAGTGAATGACCAAGCTATCAAGGCAACGGAAATCAAAAAGGCCAAGACCGGAATCCTGGTTATCTTCTCAGGCCCCCAAACTCAACAATGCGATCAAACACGGGGATTAGTCACGATGGCTCAGTAGAATTGACAGGTCATGCAGCTTGGCGTTGCATTTTGATTGCTTGAGCAACCATACTCTGAATTAGGCAGGACGCCAAGACTACGGAGTAAGAAGTGCTTGATCGAGAGGAAACTGGACAAAGTGGTCCATACTCCGTAGATAGAAAGACAACAGAGAAACAAGTTATTTTGGTCATACGAGATGCAACACGCTGACAGGCTGCCACGACACCCTGCGATGAGAATTGAACTGAGACCAGGGTCCCCAAATTAGACACATTTGCAGAAAACCAATCCTCGCGCGGACTACTCAGCACGGCCATCTGATGGCACTCTATGTAGTAATACCGCTGTCTTGCAATGGTAGGTAGCATCGGAGAGTCCGTGACAATAATATTACCTAGGGCTGAGAGCGAGAGGCTCCGTCTTGGTGTGTTATCGGTTACGCCGCCGTCCCGGCACCACGGCTCACCAAATTTGGAACTCTCTTTCTTCAGCTGGCGCCTCCTCCCCAAGTAGGTAGGTAGGTAGGCAGGTAGACACGACAGCCAGTGCCCGAGTTATCACCGGATCGATTGGGTATCTCGTATCAATGAGGAGGCTGATCTTGCCAAGAGGCGGGAGGCTTGCCGTTTGCGTCTGCTCTTAGCGCTTGGCATGAATCGCATCCTCTCTTCTAGCGTCGTTGATATAAGTAAGCTATGAGGTTCCGACAGAGCAATTCTTACTCCGTCACGTATTGTCTTCCGTCTTGGTAGAGTTCCTTCCCATCATGGATGATTTTCTCCAGAGGAGCCGTGGAGGGTGTGCACATGGGGCCGTAGCCGTATGGATGGTCGACCATTCTGCCCTGCTGCAATTGCTGCATGAGATAGTCAAGGATGTTGTTGCAAGAGAGCCGCCCAGCGAGCTCATTACTTCAGATTGAGGACATTCATTTCCTTTTTTTCTTCTTCTTTTCTTCTTCATAGAGAGAACGAGGCCATATCGCTTCCATGACCTGTTGCAACGGATGCAAAGTTGTAAAAGGACTTGCCCGCTTTGACATGAAGTCTCACTTACTATTTGCACATTTTGATATTCCATTGCAACAGGACAAGTGATAGGCTTAGGAACAAACCCCTGCCACGCATTCATGGATCAAACCCACTCTTCGCGACTGCTGCTCAAACACGCAGCCCTGGTCGATGCGTCTCTGCACGGCCTCGTTGTGGACACAAAGAGAGCGGTGCAGAATTAGACATCGAGGTGACACAGATGTGATACAACGCGCTGTCAAAGAGAAGTGATCAATATTGATAATAAGTCACGTCACATAGGTCCTTTTATGAGAAAATGCACTTTTGTGGCATGAGAAAGCGGTGCAGATGGTAGGAAGAAGAAAAAAGCTCACCGTCGCCGGAGGCGTATCCGAGCAATGACGTACATATCTGGCCGTCCTGATGCATTATACCATCGTGCGCCAACCTCGATTCTTTTGGTCCAAGGCAGATCAAACTTAGTCGTAGACTATTCCGTAGACCTCTCTCATACAGTGTTAGTGCTGTCTTACAGTTGACAACAAAGCTGGTCGCTGTCACCAGCATCCAGAATCCAGACCCAAGGCTCCTCGCCTTGCTTCGTGCAGGCTGAGTGCGTGATACGCCCGAAAGTGCAGAAGCGAAGGGGGCCGCCGCATGGGCGCAGGCGCAAGGTGCCTGGGGAAGGCGCGGCCAATCGAACCTTCTTGAGCCACTGGCGCGTCATTTGACGCACCATGCAGGCGGCGGGGCCTCTCTGCAGCTACGGTTGCAGTGCGCCACAAATGTCAGTTGCCAGTTGCCAGTGCCAGTGCCAGTAACCTCTTTCCCCCCTGGTGTTCCCTCCGTTCTTGGATACCTCAGGTACCTACCTACCTAACCACCACATGCAGTAACGGATTTGGAATCATGCGGCAGGGAGTATTTTGCAGACATTTTAGCTGAAGAAGTAGGTACCTAGGTACCTTAGGGGGTTAAGTACCTAGCAGTCTCTTGTACTAGATGCTAAGCCATCTCACCAGTAGGGCCCTCCACGACAATCGCCTTTTAACCAGGACCTTTGTTTAGTAAAATGATCCATTAATCAAACCCTTATTAATTTGTAGAAATGTCGAGATTTTTCATTACTTATCAAGGCGCTTAATTTCTGGAATCCTTTATCAAGGTCTTTAATAATCCAGGCCTCTGACAAAGCCCAACCTTGATCAGAAAGCCCCCAAACCGCCCCCGCTTTATGCCGCTCTAGGCTTAGTTGCTTCTGCATGTTTTACATACCCCACCCATCCGTTAGGACGCACAGACATCTTGTTCCAGCCCTACTGTATACCTACCTAGCTCCTTAGGTAGGTACCTAGGTAGATGACGAGAGTAAAGGAACTGTACGGAGTACTTGTCGCAGTAAAGCACCAGACTTCCTTCCCCCTCTCAGGAGGTAGGTACATAAGTACCTGGTAGGTAGGCACCTGTAGCCTGTTATAGCTCAACGGTTGCACCTTCCTGGTCCACGCACCTAACCAGCAGACAACTGTCGACAGGGCCCTCGATGCCTCGATGCCCACAGGAATCCATGCTGCGTATCATGATCCTTCGGTCCGTCCCAGGCTGTCTACGCAACACCCCCCTGTTTGCCCGCCCTTTCTTTTTTCTTCTTTTTCCTCGGATCTTTCTTCCTGTCTCGCCGAGATATCGTCCAACGATACCTAGACATCCACTGGACATCCACGACATCCACGACATCCACGACATCCATGGAAGGGCACGCACGAATGGGCGGTTTTTTTCCCAAATGAAATTGCGCTACTTTCTGCACTCGAGTGCCAAGAAGCGCAGCGCAGCGCAGCTCGACCGCGCTCGAACGAAGATGCTACTGCAGCTTCCGTGACCAAGGCCAACGGATGCCCGTTCCTGACCACTTTTGCACCTTCTCAACCTGTTATCCAGCCGTTCCTTCGTTAGGGGTCGACAAACAACCCCCCCCCCCCCCCCTTTTGCCACCTTGAACCTCGAAATATTACACAACACTCCTCTCCTGGGCCACCACGCCAGCGATATCTCGGTGTGGAATATTCCCCACAGGCCGAGGGCCTAGAATCGCGTTACCCTGCGCGAGGAGCAGCTGTGGAATTAAGCTCATGGATGGGCCGACCTACGCCCTATAATCCTAATTAGGCTTCTTGTAATGTCTGGTGTTATCCCATCTTGAAATCTTCACCGACAGCATGGTTCAACGGTTTTCGCCCGATTCTGGAGGCGCACACAAAAGGGTGACACGACATCCATCTGTCGACACTCTGCGCCACAACTGTCCAGGACCATGTACATGAGCTCATCAGCCGCGGTTTTTCTTTTTTGGCGTGTCTGAAGTAACAACCCTTCGACGCTCGTTCAGACCGAATCTGACTGTTAATCGTTCGCGGCTCCCTGTACCAGACTGGAGAACAACAAGGTTGCCCTTGATTTGCTCCACCTGTGCAACGGGGGTCTAATACATGTGGTGGACCAACCTTTAATATTTTATTATTATGAGGACTATTATCCTGGCCGTTTGCTTGTGCCCTCTGCTTCCTTAACAGAAAACCCCTGGAAATCACGGTCGTTTCACCGATTAATTGAATCTCGGCGTTTTTGTCACCTTGCATCCTCAGAAACCGGGCTCGGGCTCCACGACGATGTTGCCAGAGCAAATATGGGCTCGGCCGACCGCAACTCTCAGCCATGGTTGTTGCCGCCGTCCGGAGACGCCAAACTAACTCGAATGCGTCTTGGCTAGCGCAAATCCGGGTTAATGGCCATGACGCGCCGGGTGCACTTGCTGCTTCCGCTGCCGTTCTCTGGTCGACGTTTTTGAGACGCTAAGCCACCACTTTCGAATCATGGCACACATGGCAAAGGCGTCGAGTTAACCCGCTTCAGGTTCGCCAAAGCAAAAAAACAGGGGGCATCATGTTCTGTAATCGGACCTCATCTACCCTGCCCTGCCTCCAATCCTTACACCATCTCCGTACTCTGTATTGGCACCCAAAACTCTCCGTCTGTTCTGAGGGCCCCTGTCTCGTGTAGCTGTCCCGCCTTGACATAGACGCAGCATGTTTGATTATCGCTCGCCTGTGAAGAAATTGGAGATTCAGAACTTGTGGTGTCGAGAAGACGGAAGGAAAGAAAAAGGAAAGAAGCGCGAATTTGTCTCAGGATTTTCGAAACTGTCTCAGGGACAGGATATACTGGAGATGGATTCGGAGCTGATGGCCGCGTCTGCTTGGGGTACGAGTGGCTACGCCCGTCAATGTCCCGAAGTCTGAGCAAAAAGGGATTTCCTTGTAAGCAACCAGATAACACTCAAGGAGTCAGTCATATTGTAGCTGTCCATGTCTTCTCAAACATGTGAAACAACAGGGTAACCAACTTGCATGCAGTGTAGTCGAGATCACGACGGCCGATGCACCCTCGCCATTCAACACCGCTGACCTCACCGACTCCGTCACTAAGACAAAGCTACAGACTCTACGGAGTAGTGGGAAGAATACTCGCACCGCAAGCAATCAAAGTATAAGCAGGCCCAACCCTCATGTTGGCCACCCCAACCTAGCTAGTAATCGTTGGAATGAAAGCTAGCAGAGCACTAGGAGGAGAACGCTCCCAACACAATATAACTACAAGGGAGAAGACGCAAAACGCAAGACACTGCAACCACAAGGAGGACACTCAGAATAAACAGCACACGATAAGGGAAAAGACACAACAACATGATAGAAAAGGCTTAAAGCATAAGACCCTACTACAAGAATAAATACTATTACATAAAACAACAACAAGGAGAAGCCTGAACCGGAAGCACTACAACAATAAGGGGAACGCTCACAACAAAAAGCACAACAATGAGGAAGAGCCACCAGAGCAATTGCCAAGCACCGACTGTCAAGCAAACACAATATGCATTACACTACACGTAAATACACCCAAACACCATCCGCCCCCAATCCAGAAGTGTCGAAGAGAAGAAAAAAAAACCCCCGCCATCTATTTATCCAAGGGCACAGCTCACTCACGATTGACATACACCGGTATACCATACACCACCACCGCCGCCGCGTTCAAGTACCTAAACTTGCAGGCATCCCGAGCCCTCGCCACAGCCTCTGGCAACGACGCCGAGGCAAGATCGCCACGAGTCCCCACGTCCGCATCCTGACTCCCAACGCCCTTCTTGCCCGCAGCCGAGCTCTTCCCCTTGCAGCCTCTCTTATCTTCTCTAAATGTGCCCGAGGCAAAGAGGCCCCATTCCTCAAAGGTCCTCCCTGCGAAGCGGTCAATGTCGCGGTCCGTTACGTCCCATAATGTGCCCACCACTGCTGGGCACCCGGCTAGCATGTAGTTCCATGCCGGGCCGTAGCACTCGAACTCTCCTGCCTCTGTGAGGGACGCGGAACTACATCCCATGAGGAAGGTTGCTGGCTTGCACTTTTGCAGGCGGCGGACTGTCTTGCCGCGGACGTACTGTGCGCCGCTGCCATGGCCAAAGTAAAGCAAGATCTCCGAGTCGGTGAGAGCGGCTTCGAACTCTGTTTCACTTGGACTCTTGTTCATGATCCCTTTCCAGCTTCGGAGGGTCTTGAATGACGGCTCGAAGAAATCTTGCGTGTTCTTCAGGTCGGACGACGGATTCAGGATGTACGTTCCTGCGTTTCGGGAGACATGGTGGCCGCCTCGTGCGTCAGACGAATCGCTTGGCAAGTTGGCTTCCGTGATGAGTTGTCGAAGACACGCCAACGACGGAACTCGGGATACCGCCAATCCCTGCATGCAGGGTAACGACTCCCAGGGAAATGCATGAAGAGCTTTGTCCAGAACCAATATCGTGTGGCTGCCCTCTTCTCTCTCCAGACCAGGCTTGGCTGCCGAGTAGTAACCTCGGAGAGCATCATATGCCTCCACCACCATGGCATCAAAGTCAATTTCATCGTATGCGTTCCTTTCCCCATGGAACTGAAGTATGTCAACAACAAAATACAAAAGATCGTTCAAAGCCTCATCGTAGTCGCAGTCCGGGTCTGTCGGATCGCCAAGTCCAATGAAAAGATCCAAAATCCTTGGGTCAAGAGTGATGGATTGTGCCTTGGTAGTCTTTTTGCCTCGCATCCTGTTTCGGGATGGGAGGCTTCCGTCAAGAATTTGCTGGAAGCTCTTTTGAAATCGGGCCAACAAATCCGATCGTCTCTGGTGTTGAGAAAATATTCCCTTGAAGCCACCCAACCACGTTGTCTCAATTGTCAGAAGCAGATCCTTCAACCTCGTATCTAGAGCTTCTCGCTCAGCCCACCACGCATTCCTCTCGCCCTTGGCTGAAAAGTCTCGCGCCGAGTGACTCGTTTCATTGGCAAGCCTGATGATGTCAAGAAGCTCCTCACGGCCGTGCTCAAAATTAAACACTTCCGAATCAGCATCACGACTATTGGCACGTTCGAGTGGAAGTCGCAGAATGAAGGGACTGTGCCCAGCTTGCAGTTTGGTGATGGAAAGATCGTGGTGATTGTCACTCAATGACAACGAGATGACAGACCAGTTCTTGGGGAGCAGTTCCACGTACATCTTGTGGAACCTTGACAGGTCAGGGGACATCCCGCTTCTGCTTCCTGTGAGTGAATGTCGCTGATGGTTCGGACTAGATTCATGATTGACCGAGGGCCCTGAAGAGGCTACCAATGTCCTTTGCTCCCGCGTCCATGTGATATTGCGGCCAAGGTCTACCGCTACTGTCGCAAAAGCTGAAGAGAGGATTGCCTTTGACTTGGTTGCTGTCGTTGCGGATAGGAGGATGATTGTGCTCTGCAGCAGTGTCGAGAGACGATGGACCATGGCACTATCGGAAATAGACAAGGTAGACGCATGAGCGTCTATCAGAATGTCTTGAGCCTGTCTCAACGCGTCCGCAAATGCCGGGCTACTTCTACTCCTGACGGCCTTCGGAGCTGCTGCACGACCGCGCTTAGGTGGAGATGCCACGGGACTGTTCTTGTCTAGAGATGTCCTGTCTGAGCCGTAAGAGACTGCAGGGAATGAGATTGTAGAATCCTGCATCACGGAGAACACGGGGTCTGAGATCATCTGTTCCATACTATGGCCGATGAGAGATGCTGCAGTCACGACTTGTTCCAGAGTAAGAGCACCAAAGAGTTTTGGTAGCTCTTTGACTCGTTCCAGGGTTGACAAAGCTGACGACCAGTCTTTCTTTTGGATATACCCAACTGTTCTTGACAGAAAAACAGCGGCAAGCAAGGATGACTGATATACGTCTTTGGGAAGTTGACAATTGTCATCGGGTGTTGGAGACCTGGCCTTCACTGCCACTTGTCGTTTGGCAACCTTTGCCACAGAACTAATTTTAGCGGCACCAATTCCCACCGTTTTGGTTGCTTTAGTTGCTCTGCCATCCCGCGTAGCTCTTGCGCGTGTGGTCTTGGCTTTGGTCACCGCACCTGCGGACTTGCCTTTGCCTATGACATTGTTGGTGTTTCTGTCGCCCAAAAGATTCAAGGTCTCTTCAGCAATGGAGAAATACTTGTCAGTGCTCTCTTCGTCCCCCAGTTCGGAATACATCTCGCCCATCTTGCGCGCGAATTCAACTCGCGCAGAGCACACATCACGAGGCATGTCGTCCTTCGCCGCCTCCAGAGTCTCAAGCGCTTTCGTGAGCCTTCCTGCTTTGACATATACCGAACCAATCCATGCTGCAACCTGTGCACGATACAACGTTGATCCTGTGCTCTCGGCTATTTTGCAAGCAGATTCGGCATAGTAAACTGTTTCTTGGAACATTCCAATATGAGCGTAAACTGACGAGATATGCAAGAGGCTCCGTAGCAGGGGAGCAGCGAGATTCCAAAATCGAGGACCGTTCGCTTGCACCTTGGGAGTTTTCACATCAATGCTGGCTATGCTGGTCTCTGACATGCTAGAATCGGGACTTGAGAAAGCTGCTTCGAGTTTAGCCCATTCATGAGACAAGGTACGGACCGTCGTTCTAATCGTTGTGAGAGCATCATCTAAACGCCCTGTTTGTAGTGAGACGATGGACTGAATTAATGCCGAAATTGACACCATCATGTTCGCCTGAGCTTTGCTCTGGGCCCATATCGAATAGGAATCGCTGCAAATGTTGTTTGCTTTTCGTATACAATCCAAACTGCCACAGGTTAGCCGGGGCTTCAGCCGAACTAATAGTATGAAATCGACTCACGCTTCCTCCCAACCACCAACACCAGCAAAATACTCGGCCTGCGACAAGTAGAAATCGGCGACAACTCTTCGCGATACCCCTTCATTCTGGTTAAGAAGTTCTTGGGATATGCCCAATGCTTCTGAAGCTTGTGCAAATCTGCCAATACTGACATACTGCGTGGCTAATTGACTATGACTCAGGACGAGGCCATCCTGGAAGGAACCCGAAAACTCTTCGACCGCCTTGGACAAAGCAATTGTCAATTCTAGTATGGAAATCTGGAGCTGCGCCTCGCCTCGCAGATCGGCGAGGTTTTTTAAAGATTGCAAGAAATCAATCAATATCTCGGGGTTGTCGATTCTGGCATAGAGGTCGCCTTTGGATTGGCAACCTTGAAGCATCGATGTCCATGACTTGATGTTTTCCCTCATGACGGAAGCCGGGAAACAATCCTGATTGCCCACTAAAGCCATCATCGAAGAGTGATATGCTCGCAGATGAGGAATAAACTCTACCAGACAGCTATCCTCGGCCTTGTCTTTCTTCTGGAGTTGCTCCGCAGTTTGATCCAAGCTGTCCAAGATTGCATGCACTTCCTCTTCCTCTCCTAAGTTCTGGTAAAGCAGATGAAGCAAAACTCGAAAGCGGCGTACCGGATACTTGTCGGGCGCATAGATTCGAAGCAAAGCTGCTGGACTGGGATCATGAAGACGGAGCACGTGTCCAGGAGAAGATAGTTCTGCGCTGAGATGCATGAGATGCTCGAGTACGGCTGCACGCTCTTGTTCAGGCAGGAAGAAAGTCCAGTCGTTCCAGGACCTGTCCAGCTTTGCAATCGAGCGCAGAGTGCGTGATAGTGATGCAGTCTTTTCGGTTGTTGCCCAGGCGAGTGTAGGCGACAACGTCATCAAAGCGGCTGCAACATCAGAAAGAACACCATCCTCGGCCATATTGGTACAAATA
This sequence comes from Atkinsonella texensis, assembly GCA_001008035.1. NCBI lineage: Eukaryota > Fungi > Ascomycota > Sordariomycetes > Hypocreales > Clavicipitaceae > Atkinsonella > Atkinsonella texensis. The sequence goes on from KQ061765.1 coordinate 76,685, forward strand.
GACCGAAGTGTACCGATCGCATCATCACTTCGGCCCGCGCCTTTGCAGATATCGGCAAACAGTTCCAGTTTCATCGATAGCTGGGCCTTTTCCTTGTCCGCACATGACCGCTCCTTGACAATATCGATCGAGCGGCTCAATGACTGAAGAAGCTGTTTGTTGAAGTCCTTGGACCGATCTCTCATCTTGCGCAGCTCCACGAATTTAGAAAAGTACAGTGTTGAAATTTTGACGTAATATATTCCAAGCTGCTCCATCCTTGCCGGTGAGATTGATGCGTCGCAAACCAGATCAAGCAGTGCGGCGCAGTTTTGAAGCACATCGTCCATCTGCTGCCACTCCATGTCTCCAGATGTGATCTCGGATTTGACCACCATGAGCGTAGCATCCAGTGTTTGGTTGAGAGACTGGAGAATTGCTTGCTTTCGTTGATCGAATTGTATGATTTGCTTAGCTGGGGCGTCTTTACCCGGTGAGTTGCCCGTCCATCGCCGAACAAAGCGTGGGTATTGCAAAATGAAAGCCTTCAGCAAAGTGCTTGTTGTTGTCGTCGGAGCTGGTCTGGAATCGCTCTTTGGGTCCAGTTCCTTCATCAGCAGGCCAACAACCGATCGCCTTACTGCAGAAAGACTGTCGAGAAGTTCGTTGAGTTCACTGACAGTGCCACTCAGACTGCCACCCAAGCTGTCTGTGACGTCTCGGATCGACTGCTCAATGCCCGAATCCAAATCAGTCTTCTTCAGAGCAGCTGCCAGAATACGCGCGGAGACGGAGCAGAACACGACAGCAGAATCGGATTTATCGCGGAGAGTTGCCTTGAGGCTCTCGAACCAGCAGCAGGCTCCGTCGTACTGCCGAGCAGCATGAGCCGTGGAGCCTAAAACTTGATAAAGTGTTGATAACGGGGATCTGAAAGATTCGGCTGGTTCATGTTTGTACAAGCGGACAACTTGCATGAGTCCGTCGTATGCGGCCGCTAACGTTCGGTAGAGCAGTTTTTCGTCGGCTTTGAACCGCCGGGCGAAGGCACGAACGCAGCGACTGAAGGGCGCTAGTACATCGTCATCGATGCTACCCCGGTGACCTGCGAGCTTCCACCACTTTAACTGAGTGCGGAAGGACAGAGCCTGGAGTTCGAATGCGATGAGCGGACTGGGGCTGAGGCGAGACTCCGTGGCCACCGCGTCCTCCTGAATAGAAATGCTCGGTAACATTGACAAAAGAGTCTGACATACAGAGGCTAGCTGACGGGAAGCCTTCTGTACTTGCTTCTCTCCACCATCGGCGAGCTTCATCAATAACAGAACAGGACTGGATGGGGACTTTTCCTGTAAAAAAGGTAGTAATGCTTCGATATGTGCTGATTTTTTGGTCGCGCACACAAGCTTGAGAACTTGGATTTGCAGCGTAGTGATAATCGGAAGCGTAGCTTTGGTAATTTCCCCTCTGAATTCAAGCAAACTTGCCATTTCCTCAGAAACGGTTGTTTTCTCTGTCGGGCCCGACTTAGTCGTTTTGGAGCTCTCCGTGCGGCTTGCAGGCTCAAGCCGACGTTTCAGTATCCTCATCTCCCTCAAAGCGTGGTCGTGTAGGTTGAGGGAGAGTAGCTTTCCAATGAATGCCGACATGCCACTCTCGACCTGGAAATCGTGCTGAGGGTCTTGAGCTGCAGATTTCACAGACCGCAAGCAGGCAAAGGCAGCGCGCGCGCACTCTACAACGGCCAAGCATCCAGCCGAGTGAGATTGTGCCGCAGGTTTTGCTTTCGGTAGAGAAACACTAGGAGAAGTCGCAACCCGATTGAGAGTCCTTGGCTGCATAGGCGATAAAGGTGTGGAAAGCGAGCGGCGCAAGGTTCGTTTGGATTCGGTCCGGGGAGCATTTTCTGTCGGTTTTCGAGGTGTCGACGGTGGAGGAGGGTTTACTGCCTCTGTGAGTGCTTTTAATGTGGAATTAATAACATGAGTGGCTAAAATTGTCCTGTCTCTCGCGCTGAGCTGATCTCCGCGTGAAGGAGGCTTCTTCAACGCGCCGGCACTCTTTGAGTTGGATGTCGGAGCAGATTTTGTTGATCGCGAACTGAAAGTCGTTGCCGGAGTCAGAGCTTCTGTCTCAACAAGAAGAAGTGCTTTGAGTGCGACTGCGGTAGCCGGTGTGCAAGTCGCCGTCGAGGTAACGGCAGCCTTGACGGCTTCGGAAGATGCTTGTAACGAAGCCATGAGTTTTAATCAGTATAGAGGGATCGTGTTAATCATATCGGCGCAATGCGAAATGGTAGGCTCAAAGGCACCCAGAACAGGACGAACAGATGCGAATGATTGTCAAACCCTCCCCAAAAAAGACGAAATGCGGCTCTGTATGCAATGACAAAATGCTAGTACTTGATGCACATATAATACTGTTCCACCTAGCCTCTGGTGTTGAGATGCAGGCCAAATGATTGCTGGTGTGGGTGGGGCCAAGCGTCGGGAGTTGCCTAGGGCAACGCTGGTTGCAGGGGTCCTAGGTCGTTGGTCGTTGGTCGTTGGTCGTGGGTCGTGGGTCGGGCAACATGCAAATCTGACTTGTGGGATGTTAGCAACTTCAGGACAATTCCACCTGGACCGATCTTGACGCAACATGTCGGCGCATCGACTAGCTTCTCGGGTGACAAATGCCCGTCACTTTTGTCTCTCGTCGACGACGACGGTGTTTCATCTACATACCGGACTTCGCGTTTCGGGTACGAGTACCAGTCCCGCGACCATCGCCGACACCGGATTCTGGAGATCTCTGATTCCAAAGCCCTTTCGCAAGGAGAACCGCAAAGGAAGCAAAGGGCGAAATTCGAAAGAATGGAACTCGGCAACTTTTTTTATCGTCATGTTCATGTTCATCGGCTCCATGTCAATCCAAATGATTGCGCTACGAAACCAGTCTGAAGGGTACAACCGACAGACGACGGTCAAGCTAGAGCAGCTGCGAGAAGCCTTGAGGAAACTCCAGAATGGCGAAAAAGTCGATGTCGATAAGCTTCTAGGCAATGTCGATGAGGTTCAGAAAGAGACCGACTGGGAAGAGAGTACGTATAATGTGCAACAGCATCGTGATCATTCCATCGACTAACCTCTGATTTGGTGCAGTCTTGAAAGCCATGGAGAGAGACGAAGCCTCGCAAACGATCCAAACGAATGCCAATGCCGAGGAATTGAAAGAACCCGAAGCGCGAACAGCAAAATCCATTGTGAGGGATGGTGCCGACCAGGCTGATGGTGTCGCCGCAGAGACTCCTCCAAGCAAATCGAAACCTGCAAATCTTGGCAACTTCTTCTGATATTTTAGAATCTTTGACATACATATCGCATACATATCTTTACATTATTCAAGACAACATATCCCTGAAGACGGCCGAATTTTGTAGGGACGATTTAGTGACTGTTGAGGCAGGCCGAAACCTGGCATCGCATTTTCTTAATTGATCGACCAGAGCTGGAAGGAGCTTGTCTGTTAACAGCTCGACTCGTACAGCCTTTTCACCTCTCTGATGAGGGTCCAAGGCGGCAAAAAAGTGCCCTTCCCCTCTCACACCGCCCATGTTCACGATAGCAATGGGCATACCACGGTCCTTTGCCCGTTTGGCCAGTCGCCATGCCGAGTAAGTTGCTAGGGACGTTCCGAGAACAAGCAGCCGGCCAGAATTATCGATAGCATCCTCCGCCGCGGTTTTTACATGGGTTGCTATGCTCTCTCCAAACATGACCACGGCAGGTTTGAGCACACCAGCAGTGCTAGGCAAGGCCCATGCTCCATCAGCGTCCGCCTGGACAATATGTCTTTGGCCATTGGCATTCCTCGGGGGGTCTGACAGACATTTGGGGCACGGTGGATACCTAAAAGTTGTGTATGGTGCCTCTGGCAGGTCAATGTCGCCATCGGGATTAACTTTCAGGCCTTTGAACCTGCGCTCCTCCGTACTTTCTGTGTCCAAGGCGCCAGAAGATGTGGCCTCTTCTAAAACCGCTGCCCAACGAGGATTCAGACGCGCCAAGTCCAGTTGGAATTCGTTTCGAGGAAACTCGGTCTTGCAACTGGTGCAGACCGTAGCTCGCAAGTAACCATGTAGCTCGAGAGATGGTATCCTTGGGTGGGCTTTGAGATGGAAGGAGTCGACATTCTGTGTAATCACGCCGCGAACGAATCCCAAGTCCCCTAGGTCTCTAATTGCATAGTGTGCCGCATTCGGACGTGCCCTGTGAAGTGATGACCAGCCCAGAAAGCTGCGGGCCCAGTACCTTTTGCGGGCCTCGTGGTTGCTGAGGAACTCATGGTGAAAAATTGGGCGATATGATTTATTGACTCTGTAAGTGCCCTTGACACCGCGATAGTCAGCTAGGCCTGAAGCGACAGATAATCCTGCGCCGGTGAGGACAACCGTGGAATCGGCAAGATTGCTGGGCGGCGGAGCTTGGAAAAAGTTGAGCAAGGCAGAGAGACCGCCCTGGAGTGTTGTTGCAGAGGAAGGGATAATGGCGGGTGCTGCAAGTATGTCCGTGTACGGAATTCGCACAAGCTGTCTTCTCATGGAGTCGTATTCGCGCAGCGGATGCTTGATCAATGTACGTGGTTTATGTGATGACGGTTCGAAGTGACGATATCAAAGCCCAATCAGAACAGGGCTGCATGACTGAGTATGAATCGTGGAGGAAAAGCCGAGCCGTGGGCTCAGGGTGTGTGCATGTGTGTACATACATATGTGTATCCGTCTGCGTCGAGTATGGTATGAGCCAAGTTGTCGGTGGCTGGATGGATGACGGAGCTGATGGAGCGTGGTGTGATGCGACGTGGTGTGGGTGTGGGGGTGCCCCACCATGGCTTTCATCCACCATGGGCACCTCCTAGGAATGGAACCCTGCAGGATTTGCTGATGAATGACGTCACACACCGGCTTCGTGCCTGGCCGGAGATCAACAAAGACGAGACGTCAATCTGGGGGGCCGGCTGAAGCTCGCTCGCTTTAATCATTCGAACAAACCCGAGCTAGGCTAGGTACCTAGGTACCTAGGTAGGTAGGTACTGTATGCACATATGTATGTACCTAGGCTCTGCTATTCGCTCGCATGCGCCCGCCAAACTGCGTCGACCCCAATTCATCGTCCTTCCATCTATTCCCGACCCGGCCCATTCGCGCCGTTCTCGCTCCTCACACAATTTTCTTTAATTCTCCTAGACTTTCGTTGTAATTAATTGATTTTTTCCCTTGCCCTGTCTCCTGCAATCCTAGCTGGTAATTCCGGTGTGATGGGGATGACCTCGCTCCCAGATTCGCTGCACCCGGCCTTGCTCCATGCCTGGCTCCATACCGACTGAGCGACGGACAAGCGACAGCAATTCAAGAGCCAGAGCTTAGCCAACGGACGGAGGCGGGACGAAGGCGGGACAAAGGACGAAGGAGCTGTTTTCGCGAGTCGCGCTTTCCCAGTCGAGTCTTGTCCAGCGCACCAACCAACCTTGCATGTCTTCCCAGGTACGCCCCTCCTCTGCCCTGGCTGTACGGGGCGCCGCGTCGCGCTTTATCAATGGCCGCTACGTCAGCAAGGGACGCAAGGGACATGCCAGCGTAAGCGGCCCCCAAGCTCACACTGGCCTGCTGCGCAGCGACCCCAGACGACGTAGAGGCTTGCGTCCTACAGCCCGTGCGTCCATGAGGACACATCTGCAATCGTCGCCGACAATTTTGCGAGAGCCCTCACGGCCAGCTTCATCCTTCCTTTTTCGCGCACGCCGCAGGATCCAAAGCCTTTGCTCTTCGTCATTTCACTCATCTACTCCCTGCTTCTCCCTCTCCTCTTCTCACCCTGGCTTTTCCACCCCTGCCACTTACAGCTCGGCCAACTTCTTGTCTTATCCGATCTCGTCCTCGTTGTCGACACCCGATCGCGGCCCCCAGACTGCAATCGCCCATTTCGCCCTGCTTCATCTTGCTCCCGTGCGCGGACGCATCCGCGCCCTCCCGATAGTCATGAGGTCTACCTTCAAACAGGTTCGAGACCATGGTGATCATGGCCATGGCCACGGTCACAACCACCTGGGTCATGGGCATGGACATCATCACCATCACCACCACCACGACAACACATACCTCACATCAGCCAATACGAATGATCCGGGTGTTCGCATCACGCGCATTGGCCTGCTGTCCAACTTGGGAATGGCAATTGCCAAGTTTATCGGCGGTTGGGCTTTCAATTCCAAGTCCATGGCAGCGGACGCATGGCACAGCATTGCAGACCTGGCTTCCGACATCCTGACCCTGGCCACGGTCTCGTGGAGCCTGAAACCACCGAGCGATCGATTTCCAATGGGCTTTGGTAAAGTTGAAAGCTTGGGGTCATTAGGTGTGTCCGGCATGTTGCTGGTCGGTGGCTTCTACATGGGCTGGGAGAGTGCAGTTAGTTTGTACGGCCACTTTGACCCCGAAGGAGCGCATCACATTTTTGAGCATATCGGCCATGGCCACAGCCACAGCCACAGCCACTCTCACAGTCCTGCCGACCTAGGCATTCCAAATATTCATGCAGTGTGGTTGGCTGCGAGTACCATCTTGATCAAAGAATGGTTATACCATGCGAGTATGTCCATATTCATTCTCCCGAGCTCCAGAGGAACTAACAACTAACGGGCTTCAATAGCGATGAGGGTGGCGGTGGAACGCAAGTCGTCCGTGCTAGCATCGAACGCAGTTCACCATCGAGTCGACAGCTTGACGGGTATTGTTACCTTGGCTGCCATTCTGGGCGCCAACGTTTTCGAAAATGCTGCTTGGTTAGATCCAGTCGGTGGATTGCTCATCTCAATCATGGTTGTTAAGGCTGGATACGAAAACACTCTGGAAGCATTGTACGAGCTAGCGGACCGCTGCCTCGATGATGAAGTGAAGAACTCGGTCAGAAAGCAGGCACACCGCGCATTGGCCAATGTGAGCGAAGGCCACGAAGCAGAGCTACGTGATATCAGCGGCATCAAGTCGGGACAGAATTACTTGGTCGATCTTGAACTGGCCGTGCCTGGAGCATGGACGGTGGACGACGTAAAGGACCTGGAGGACGCGGTGCGGATGCAAGTTGGCAGCAAAGTGCGCGGTGTAAGAAGGCTCCGCGTGCGGTTCGTTTCCCGCGACAAGCCCGTGAATGAGAAATGGGACGAGTTTATCGAAGGCTCGGAAGCTCTCCAGAAACCGGAAAGCCTAGATGAAGAAGCCGAGCGCGAAAGCGTAGTCGACGATGAAGACAAGAAAGCATAGACTCTAGATTTGAGCATTGTCCAAGTACGTGTAGAAAAAAAAAAAAAAAAAAAAAAAAAAAAGGAAGTTGCCAGTGGACGGCAAGACAACTAGACGATGTCAGCTCGACGTTGGCAAAACCTATGTCTCCTGGGCAATGTAAATAAATGGGACCATGTACCTTGAAGATGTTCTTGCTCATTAATGTCAATGCCTTTGGATAAATACATGGAAGAAAGCACGGCTTAGGTACATCTACGGCAGGTCTCTTATCGTAAGGCCCCATTGTCACCTCCATGTCACCTCCATACTCCGTACATAGGGCCTGACTGCCCCGCTACGGCCCCACCTTGATTCTTGCCTGCCAACTGCTTTCCGCCAGTCCGTTCCTTCCGTTTGCTGCCAGGGCTCTTGCACATCTGCCCGGGCGTAGGCGCAGGATGAGTTTGCCCGAATCAGCAGAGGAACGCTTATCCATATTGCCTAGCGATTTCTCTAGGCCTCTTGTCGTCGTAAATCTAAGCCAATCAGCGCTTGACAAACAGCTGAAGCCATGGACCCGCAATAAGAGACCCAGCCATGACACTACAACTACACCCACGTCAATCATGATAAGGAATCGATAAAAGGCGGCCAAGATACCCTCCCTGGTGAATAGTGGCCAGTTCCAGGTACGCCCAATTTGGTTGGCGGAAACTTCGACTCTCTTCGTTCCATCTGTTTGGGAATCAAGTCTCACTACTACAACCCTTCTCATGAACAATTGACCCCCTGCAAGTTGTAGGCTAGTCATTATGAGCGACGACACCGGCCCCTTGTATCTCGGCTTGGACCTGTCGACGCAGCAGTTGAAAGGTAAATTTTGCACCGCCAGCACCGATTGTGGCCTGGGCAAGGGATGTACACTGACGCTTGAACTTTCCCAGCTATTGTGGTCAATTCGGAGCTCAAGACGATTGCGCAAGCCAAGGTCGACTTCGACGGCGACTTCGCGCGTGACTATGAAATCCAAAAGGGCGTTCACGTGCGCGAAGAGACGGGCGAGGTCTTTGCGCCCGTAGCCATGTGGATGGAGGCCCTGGATCTTGTGCTGGACAGGCTATACCGCGAGATGCCTGTCTCCCTGAGCCGCATCCGCGGTGTGAGCGGCTCGGGCCAGCAACACGGCAGTGTGTTCTGGAGCACCAGCGCTGAGGAACTATTGGGCAAGCTAGATTCTAAGAAGGATCTAGTGACGCAGTTGTCAGGGGCTCTGTCGCACGAGTGGTCCCCGAACTGGCAGGACCAGAGCACGCAGGAACAGTGCGATGCGTTTGACGCCGCGCTGGGTGATGGAGCGAAGCTGGCGGAGGTTACAGGGAGCGGCGCCCACCATGTGAGTTGCTGCTGTTCGTCCCTTATTCAAGCCTGGATTTCGATCACATCGCATCAGATTAAAGGACTGACATGAGATGGTTCTTGGGGGTTAGCGCTTCACTGGCTTGCAAATCATGCGGTTGAGACAAGTCCTCCCACAAATGTACGCAAGCACGAGCCGGATATCCCTGGTATCTTCCTTCCTCGCCTCACTATTCTTGGGGTCCATTGCTCCGCTCGACGTCAGCGATGTATGCGGTATGAACCTATGGGATATCCCCAAGGAGCAGTATAGCCCAGAGCTGCTGGCCCTTGCAGCTGGCAAAGACGGAGCGGATGACCTGCGCAAGAAGCTCGGGGAGCCGGAGATGGACGGCGGCCGTTCCCTCGGCAAGATTTCACCATATTTCGTCCACAAATACGGGTTCAGCCCAGATTGCCAAATCGTTCCCTTCACAGGCGACAACCCGGCGACCATTCTGGCGCTGCCGCTCCGCCCTCTCGATGCCATTGTCTCCCTCGGTACCTCGACGACGTTCCTCATGAACACACCAACCTACAAGCCCGACGGGTCCTACCACTTCTTCAACCACCCTACCACAAAGGGCCACTATATGTTCATGTTGTGTTATAAGAACGGTGGTCTAGCCCGCGAGAAGGTGCGGGATGCGCTTCCCAACGCCCAACCGGGCAGTTTCGACTGGAAAAACTTCAACAGGGCCGTGCTCAACACACCTCCCTTGGGCATCGCCGAGGAGGGAGATAAAGCCAAGCTCGGCCTATACTTCTACCTCCGCGAGACGGTGCCCAACATTCGCGCCGGGACCTCCCGCTTCAGCTGTGACGCCAACGGCAGCAACCTTCAACAGGTTTCGGAGTGGCCCAAAGAGGTTGATCCCCGCATCATAGTCGAGTCGCAAGCACTATCCATGCGCCTGCGCTCACAAAAGCTCGTCCACAGCCCAGGGGACAACCTGCCCGCCCAACCACGGCGCATCTACCTCGTAGGCGGAGGATCCATGAACCCTGCCATCGCCCGCGTCATCGGCGATGTGCTTGGCGGCGTAGACGGCGTGTACAAGCTCGACGTGGGAGGCAGCGCGTGCGCGCTAGGCGGTGCGTACAAGGCCCTCTGGGCGCTGGAGCGCAAACCGGGCGAGACATTTGATGATTTGATTGCCCAGCGGTGGAAGGAAGAGGGGTCCATTGAGAAGGTGGACCAGGGATTCAAAGACGGCACGTATCAGCAATATGGGAATCTGCTGGGCGCGTTTGAAGAGATGGAGAAGAGGTTATTGGCCGAGGAAAAGCAGTCATCTTAGGTCCAGGGTATCTGATTGTCTATCTAACGTACTTGCTCATGAAGCGTCTATGGAAATCTGATCGCAAGAGGTCCTGTGAATGTTTATTAGACTTGATTGATCGCGAAAACGAACAGCAGAGTGCAATGGAAACCAAGAAAAATAATGTGAAGAAAACAAAGAAGCACCAAATCAAGGTGAGTGACGCAAACGCATGAGAAGAAGTGAGGACATGCAAGAAATGGGTGAGAAGAGGGGGGAAACAGCCAAAAAAAAAAAAAAAAAAAAAAAAAACCGTACACTCCAACAAAATGGCGAAACATGGACGCAGTCAATCAAGGAAAGCAAGGACCAACAACTTACGTTCACAAACTCCTTCTTCCCCTTATTCTCCGTCCCCCTCGCCTGATTCTTAAACACAACATCATCATCCCACCTCCTCTTGATGGTATAATCCCGCTTATTCAAAAGCGGGTTCCCAAGCGCGATATCCTTCTCCCGCGCCTCCTCCTCCTCCCTCGCCCGCTCCGCCTCCTCCCTCTTCTTCCTCTCCTCGCGCTCCCTCCTCACGCGCTCCAGCTCCCGCGCCAGCTCCGCCTCCTCGTCGTCCTCGCTGTCCGAGGACTCACCCGCGGAGTCATCCGAGTCGTCGGCGTCAATGTCCCTCGTTTCCTCGAGGATGCGACGCCGTTTCGTGTCGTAGTCTTGGCTGTTGCCGGAGCTAGGTCTTTTCCCTGGCGCGGTGTCCGTGTCCGCCGGGTGGGAAAGACGCCGTCCTTTTGTCTTGGCGAAGTGCGCGGCTTCGGCTGCGAGGAGCTCGGCTGCGAGGTCGCGGGGTTCGTCGTCTGCGTCGCCGCCCTGGCCGGCTTGACGGAATTTGAGCTGCGTGTGGGCGGGTTGGAGGCGCTGGTGGTAGGCTGGGCCGCGGAGGGCTTCTTTGCCGCGCGCCTGGGGAGCTGTTAGCTAGGATGTGATGCTGGGAGGGGGGGGGGGAAGAGATTCGTACTGGGTCGAAGGTCGGTCTGTGGGCGGTGGTCATTGTTGTGTGGTGATGTTGAGGGATGGGTGAGATTGTTTGGAGGTTGAAGTTGGTTTTGTTGGAGTGACGTTTTTGGCGGACCAATCATCTTGGTTGCCCCACTTTTTTGCTGTTGCTGGACGCTTGATTAGACCATGAACATTTACCTAGCACCCATGAGTTGACTTGACTGTCTTGTTTGTCAGGTCTACGAAGTCTCTGTCTATTGGGAACCATGGCTTTTTGAGGAACTCTTGTACGTAGCAGCAAGCCTAACCTCGGTCCCAACCAGCAGACATTCAGGAGCGTGCACACCTTCGCGCTTATACAGGAAGTAAAATAGGTTGCTAGGCTAAGTCAAGGTTGTTGTCTGCTGTTATCTATGTAGAGTGCTCTCTAACTTGCTGTTTCTGGTTCCTTATAGGTGTACTCCGTAGTAGTTGCTGTTTTGCGGCAGAACAAGGACCGTAGTCTGCATGGAGATGGATGGAGCCTCCAGTTACCACGTGTGACTCCACCACAAGATATCTGTGGGCACCACTTACAGGGGCCTAAAGCAGCGCTTAACACGATACGCGGAACATGTGTGAGTTTTCGCAGGTGATCAGGTTGGAAATGTTCGTAGGGGAACCTCAGTGGCGTTGCGTGACTTCGAATATTTACCTCTTTGTAATGGTTGGCTCAAGTATCGCAACGCCTCATATTCTAGCCTCTGATTGGTCCGAATAATCCCTGCAAAGTAGATCTACAAGGGGTTGCCATGTTACTAGTGCTCAGCCTGTTTTCTGTATTTTCATCCGGATTTTCAACACTATTACATATCTTCGTGGTGATGCTTTGAAAATTTTTGTCAAGCAACGGCTTGGAAGATTTGCTAAGCAGCAACCGATTGGAGATGACTGCCTCCACCAGACGGCCTCATGATTTAAGTTATGGTCAACCTTGCGCCCGAAACCTTCTCTCACCTACAACGCCGCTTTCCCTGATAGACATGCACAGAAATACGCAGAAGGAGTCATGCCATGAGGCGGGCGGCATGGCAGGGTCACATAGACTTTGCCGGTGTTGTGCACACGGAAAAGTTTATGTGCATTCGACTTTTCCCCTTCTGGCTTTTATATTTGCTGGTCTTCCATGTTCTTGTCTTGGTCCATGTTTTTGTTGTCCAACTTCTTCTTGCGCATTCAGGCAATCCGACAGGACGACTCTTCACCACTTGAATCGTCATCTTGGATATAGACTGTTTCTCAACAATTTGCGAAAATGCGTCCAGGTACTTTCACGTTCGCCTTGACGTTGCTCCTTGCTGGCGTCGTCACGGCTATCATGCCACGCTATGTCATGTACATGTCTGAGTAAGTTCCTCATCCCGCTTTCTGATCGTCACCGTCTATCTACATGGCGCCTATTGCATCATTCTACAGCCACTGGCCAAAAGTATCTGGCTACACTGATGTGCCTGGGCTCTTCATTTCTCTGGTAGAAACACATTCATGTTTATATATATCTTGACGCGCATATGTATGAGTACATATGAAACTCAGAGCAGTTTCCATTCTATGGCCAAATGTCACTCGACCAAAAGAAATAGAACAGGCTATACTAACATGATTGTAGGTGGAAGCAGGAAAGAATCCCCCGTCAAAGTTTACTCACCAGAGTCACACACGTCATGTTGAGCGGCATACCCTCCTCGCAATTCTTATCAAACTCTTCTTGGGAGCCTTTTTGGCCCATGGACACTATCCGGGCCCCCTTCCCCAAGAGGGTAGACATGTGCATCAGCGTCGGTGGGCTGAATGACACTTCTGGCTTTGAAGCCGCCGCCGCGTCTGCTGCGAGTCGCGAGACCTACGCTGCCAATATTGCTGCGACAGTCGAGAAATTTGATCTGAAGTGCGTCGGTAAGTCAGCCTGGCACTCATTGGAGGCTACAAATTCCGAACACCGAACACAGACAAGACTCACGTTTGTTTGGTACAGATATCGATTGGCAATGGCCCCTGGAGAAAGGAATGCAGAATTACCTGCTTCTTCTGTCGGAAATCAAAAGGGTCTTGGGCACCAAGGAACTATCGACCGTTGTCCCTGCGCGGCGCGACGACATGGAGGGTTTCACGCCCCAGATTATCCGCAACCTCACCCGGACCGTCGACTTTGTCACTGTAAGTTGCGACGAGGGCCTGCCTGTTCCAGGTTCCACCGCTCCGCCCTACCTCGCGAAGCATAATGCTAATCTTTGTTTCTCTCCAGCTCATGGCATTTGACTTTGCAAAGCTAAGTGACGGGATCACCCGACACCATTCCTCCGCCGTTGATGCGAATGAGATGGTGATGCGCTGGCTCGAGCACGGCATGATACCCTTTAAGATGAACCTGGGCATCTCTCTCTTGCCGCGCTACGTGAGAACAAAGGACGACTTTGCGTGCAGTGCGCCGCATGGGTGTCCTCTCACCACAAGGGCACCGTCGAGCTTCGAAGACGGCTTCGGAATCGCTGGCACGCTCCACTTGGACTGGTCACACAAGGGGAAGCAATACGCTGAGGTGATAAGCAGGGTTCGCGAGAATGCCCGTTATGATAAGGACATACTGGGGGAGTGGTCTTTCGATGGGAAAAACTCGCTGTTCTGGAGCTGGGAGACTAATGTCACTATTGCTCACAAATTTACGGACATCGTGAACTACTATCCGTTAGGCGGTGTTGCCATCTGGAGGCTGTTTGACGATAGAACCGACAACCGCCTTTTGAAGGAGGTGAGCTTGGGTGTGGAGGCGCTTGATGTGCTTTTGACATAGTGCACCTGTATTGAGCAGCCTTGTTGGCAGCTTCAATGGCGGCAATTTTACCAGCGGCTCATTCTGATGCTTTCCCTGCGCCTAGGGTGCCGATATATTCTGCTGGCATAAGGGTCTTGTAATTGAGTTTGGTTTATAAAAAGAATCGAGGCCCAAATCCCAGTGGGAGCTCCTGATTCTAAGGGATATGCAATGAAGTTTGGTCAACAACCATTTAGCTCGTTACCCAGATGATGGCTAACGCCACAACCGTGGAACTGAGAATAATAATATTCGCAAATATGCGTTATCCTGTCAACTGGGAATGGCTTTTCTGCACATTGGTAGTCAGCATATCAGGAAGCCGACTCGTCCCGTGCACACACACGAGTCCATATTCGTAGTCACCTTAATACCCTAGACTAGAAATTCAACAGCGGATTTCTCAGCAACGGTCGGTCGTAGAAAGAAACCAGTTGTCCACGGCGTTGAGATGTATGCTGGCTGACCGAGTAAATTCCTTATCTAGCTTTTCAGCATCCATAAATTGAGCAAGTGGAAGTACAACAAAGCCATCATGCATGGTTAACGCTGACGCAGGCTACGGTCAGTATGACGATCTGTCGGCCATTTTCATTTGAGACAAATGCAGGACTATTGAGAAGCAGCTTCATGCGATTAAGTAGCCGGCAGCCCATCTATGACGGACTCTCTTTCAATCTGCAAGGGCCGCTGCGGTCCTCCTAATGGCGGGTGAGGAAGAGTATTCGACCTTTTTTTTTTTTTTTTTTTTCGAGCGTTGTCCCAGGGTGTCCGTATGGATGCAACCAAGGCGGCAAGGGAATTCATAGTATCATATGAACAGCGAGAACCGAAGCGGACGGACGTCACAACGCCAATTGATAAAGGACTCATTAAAAAGAAAGAAGTCCTGCAACGATGCAACTTCAGCGTACGACGACGCAGATCTCCCACCGCCTGGCAGAATTTTCACCAACCCCACGTCACTCAACTCATGAAAGCTGGTTGAAACCCAAGTATACGGAACCCCATGCAACCATAATAATCTCATGAAAGGGAAGTGTCAAAAGACTCCCTTTTCTCTCCCCCCTCTTTCTTCCCGGTTGACGTCTTGAAATGCCTCGGAACGCAGAACCCTCTCTGAGTGAGAAGACATTTCTCATCAAGGCGCTGCAAGAGGGTTTGCGACTGGACAATCGCAGGTTTGAGCAGTTCAGACCAATCGACCTCACGTTCGGAGATGAGTATGGCGTCGCGGACGTCCGGTGCGGCAAAACAAGGTACCCAACCAATTCTTCCCTTTCCAGACCTCGCTCAAACATTCAGAATCCCTCCAGAAATCGTTGCCATTTTCCGACCCCTGAAACCCACCACTTTCCTCCATGACAGGACAATGAATTGCACCCAACTCACGCCATTCGCAGGGTCGTAGCCAAGATCTCGGCAGAAGTCACCGTGCCCTTCACAGACCGTCCCTTCGACGGCATCTTCTCCATCGCCTCGGAGCTGAACCCAATGGTAGCCCCCTCTTTCGAAGTCAACCGCCCGACAGAGCAAGAAGTCCTCCTGTCGCGGATGCTAGAGAAGACGATCCGGCGCTCCGGCGCCCTGGACACAGAGTCGCTCTGCCTCGTAGCCGGGCAGAAGTGCTGGTCCGTCCGCGCAGACCTCCACGTGCTCTCGCACGACGGCAACCTCCTCGACGTGTCCTGCTTCGCCGTCGTGGCCGCCCTGCGACACTTCCGCAAGCCGGAGAGCTCGATGGAAGGCGAGACGCTGACCGTTTACACGCCCGCCGAGAGGGAGCCCGTGCCGCTCAGCTGGCTGCACTCGCCGTTCTGCGTCACCTTCAGCTTCTTCGGGGAGGACCCGGCGGGCGGGCGGGAGGCGGTTCTGCTGGACGCGACGTGGTTGGAGGAGCAGATGAGGCTGAGCAGCTGCACGTACAGCTTGAATCGGCACGGAGAGATTTGCCAGGCGAGCAAGCTGGGGGGCGCCGATGTCGACGCGCCCGTCTTCGTGTACTGTGCGCAGACTGCGCTGGCAAAGGCTAAGGAGTTTACGGATTTGGTGGATGGGAAGTTGGTGGAAGATGCGAAGAGGAGAGATAAGGGGGGGCTGTTGGCAGAGCTGAGGGCGGACAATGATCGGTGATAAACATGACATCTACACCAGCTTGCGGGAGTACTGCCCACATGTAAGATTTTTCTGTTCTTTTTTTTTTTTTTTTTTTTGGGTGTTTTCGGGTCAGATACCCAAAATTAAGGCGTCAGGGACGGCGGCAGGTATAGAGGTACAGAGTCCGAGGCATCTTGATAGCGGCTTCCTTATTTAGCGCCATATCCTTTTCCGTGACAAGTTGGCCCGATGTGACATGATGAAAAGTATTCAGTCGGCATGTTGGAGATGCATGATGCGAACCGTCACTATGCCTAGCATGCAATGTTGCCATGTCTATTTCTGTCTTGTGCCCTATAAATCCACGTTCCCGTACCCTGTCTAGATCCAAAAAGAATCCCGTAGCTCGTGATACCGCACAAGCAGAGGAAGGAAAGTTGCCGATAAAACACCAAAACACCTTGGAAAAGTGGTACAGCATGTCGCGCGCAAAATAAAATCACCGCATGACCGGCGGCCGCGACTCCTTATTCCACTGCACTCGCGTCCTCACCCAGTCCACAGCCTCCCTTACGCCGTCACCAGTCAAAGCACTGAGCGACAAGACTCGCGAATCGCGAATGCTGCTCGCCTTGTCGCCCTCCATGACCTTCTTCACCAGGCCCTCCTTGATATGTATCGTTTCCACACAGTCCTCCCTGTCCTGCTTGTTGGCCAGTATCAGCAGCGGCACGCCCTCGGTTTCCGAATGCTGCAGGACGTCTTCCAGCACCAGCCTGCATTCCTCCAGTCGGCCGTTGTCGCTCCCCAGGGTTCCATCGCCGATGTCCGTGCTGTCGATGATGAAGACGATGGCATGACAGCTGGCGTAGTAGCTTTGCCACAGATTCCGCAGGGAGAGCTGGCCCCCGACGTCCCAGAACTTCAGATACATATCCGGGAGGGTTATTGTCGAGACGTTCTGGCCGACGGTGGGCACGGTTTTGAGCTTGGGTTCTGGCGCATGTGGGAGGTACATGTATTTGACTTGTTCGTGGAAGGTTGTTTTGCCAGCATTGTCGAGTCCCAGCAGGATAACGGAGTACTCTGGCAAGACAATGCAATGTCAATTGACCTGTTCTGGAAGTCTGGGCTGGTAATCACGAGTGCTGGAGGGGGGGGGGGGTGGGAGCGAGTGAACCTTCTTTGCTGGTGGCATAGAGATACAACCCCTTGGCCAGGTGGTACATGGTTTTTGGTGGTGACTGGGGCTATCGGGTCGGCATAGAGGCGGAAACGCTCAGTCAAGGTGAAACTCGATCAGTTCTTCAGATAGATGTGGCCTTGTTGCCCTGCAGCGAAGAGGTGCCTCGACGGCGACTGGCGAGTTGCAGGGCGGTGCGCGCGCAGAGGAAGATGGCGACGATAAGCGGTGGGAGTCAAAAGATGTCTGGTCGGTGATGACGATGGCAGTGGAGTGGTGGCCAGTTTACAGTAATCAATCGAGCGGTCTTGGCACGGCACATGCTGTGAGAGCTGGCCTTCAGGTACGGAGTCCTGAGTACTGTACATACATCCCACTGTGCTAGACGGTGGCGCGCGCCGGGGCTGTCGTTGCCGCGCTTAAGTCTTGATAGCGCCTGTAGGGCGCCTGTGGTACGCACGCCCTGAGTGAGGACCGTAAGGCTGCACTATCGTACCGACCCACTTTTTCGCCGGCTCAGGGGAGTGACCTCTAGCGACCTCTGATACAGCCTGGAAATGTGGCACGTGTGATGTAGCTCTCTGTAAATCGGATTTCTGCCGGAACAAGTCCTGAAGGACATATTGTACCTCCGTACCGACCCACTATTTTAAACAAATTGCATCGGGCAGGGGTGTCAGATAGACGAAGCATTCAAGTCCGTAGGTGAAGAAAGTTCTCGTCACTTCTTCAATCACAGAGTCTGGCCCCAGACGAGGATCGCCACGGGACCAATTTCTGCTCCATATCCTGAACCATCCCTCTTGAGGCCTCCACAACTGCAGATCAAAAGCTTATACTCTCGCTGTGTTGTGGACCGTCTGGAGTGTTAGGTTGGAGGAAAAAGCTGACAAGATTCACAGAAGCAGCTGATGAGGGGGGCCTGTACAGGATCCAGTCCTTTGCTGAGGGGATGCTAATCAATCTGGACGGTGCCTTTTCTCGCCAGAAAGAGCTGTTGCACCGTGTTCTACGATGGAATCCCTTTAACTCTGATTTACCAGTCGTAGATGCAGGCGCTTCCCAGCATCTAGGGTACATGCCACACCCTACTAATTTATCCTGTAATAGAAGTCCCTGTAATTGTCCAAGTTATAAGAGCTACTGTACGTCACACGTCTGACGAATCTATTACCTCTAGGAGGTACCTACCATCGCGCGCCAACCCGGTTCCTAGTGACTCTGACCAGCCTGTCATCACTTGTTCGATAGTTCGTGAGTCTTGTCTGTAGAGTTCTATCACTATGACTGTACTTGTATACAAGAGCTTTTACTCTTACGAGCTGTCGCCAGGAACCACGTTAGCACAATAGTACCTAGGTACCAAATAGACTATAAGGATAATGACTGATAGCGCTGTTAAGAGTCGAACGTGCCTATCACTATAAATAGTGCGATTTATCCCGTAACAGGGGGGGATGTTCCAGTCGACAAAGGCATTATCAAACCTAGCAGCCTTGAAGACCTTAATCATGCTTCTAATAAAGCTGTAGAAATTCAATCTAGTCTGTTATTGCTAGTACTAGCTTAAAAGCCCTGTAAAGGGACTTAGCAGGTAAGATGTTCAGCCATTACTGGAGGGCATTCGAAGTCGCTCTATAGAGCCAGAAAGAAAAACTGGATCGGTACGGAGGTGTCCTGTCATACAGGAAGGTGACAACGCTCACCCCGAAGCTTTCGCGAAACTGGCCCACGCTTCTTGGGCTGGCGCGTGGTGGAAGGAGAGGGTGGGGTGGTGCGAGGCTTTTTATGCTGAGGCTGGGGATCATGGACGTCTTCGCCGGTGGCGGATGTGAAGCTCGACGTAGAGTCAGCTGCAAAGCCTGCTGATGCCTGGGTATCGTCTGCATTGTCTGCATTGTCTGCATTGTCTGCATCGTCGTCGCCATCTTCGCCATAGTTGTTGTTGTTGTCGTTGGAGATTGCCAGTCCGGCATGAGTTGCTGGATTCCCCTGGTCGTCTTTGGGTTCGGCGATGATAAGACAGTTATCAGAGTTGACAGGCCTTGAGACGCAATCTTCTGGTTTCTCAATTGTGCTTACAATAGCCTCCGCTTCCGTCTCTATAATCTCTCCGCCTCGGTTGTGGGCTCGCGAGTTAGCAAGCTTGATAAGTCGATCGCGGTCCTCCTTTGCCCTTATCCTCAGATTCCTGAATGCCCCACAGCCTTCTAAAAATACCTCATCATCACGTATAGCATAAGATCTGAGCTGCGTGGTGTGGCAGCCAGGCCGCTGCCCAGGCTCAGTAGGGGCAGTAAGATGATGTGCATATAGTGTAAGGAATCCACTCTGTAACGTCGAAGTAAATGTGTAAGCATTACCATCGTATACAGGCTTATCTGCAAGATAATTCTGCAAGGCGTGCATCATTATAGCTCCGTGCGCTCCATCTAACACAACCTGTGCCTCCGCTACTGATGTAGCTCCTGTAGGGCCCTTCGCCTCTAGGTAGAAGTTAGGCGCGATAGGGATTCCTGCCTTTATGTTGGGTACAATTATCTCGTAGAGATCGTCTCGCACTTTCTTGTCTACTGCCCCAGGGTGAGCTCCGTCAAAGAAATCGGGCACAGGATTAGTCGTAAGATCATCAGTTAACGAGGCTAAGTTTAGAAACGGAAGATGTCCCTCGTTTAGAATGTTGCTACCACCAGCAATAAGTGGAACAACGTTGCACATCAATGTGCCTTCAGACTTAGTGTTGTTTTTGTGTTGAAATTCTTTAAAGGCCGACGGGGGAACAACAGATGGCGAAAGGGAACCCCTAGGAGCCTTAAGCGCCTGCCGAATCTCTTGCCAATTGGCCGGACTAGGTGACTCACGGCCGTCGGGAAAGTTGTAGAGTGAGGGGTAGATATTATGGTCAATAAGAAGTTGTTCGAAGTTAGCATCGTATGCTGAGGAGCGTTTTGTTTTAGATGTAGCGGTTGTTGGCTTCGTCTTTCCACTGCTCGTAGGCGTCTTTCTACTGCTCGTAGGTAGAGTGGAGGCCATCGCGAGTGCAGTACTTGTCGGCTCAGGGTACTAAAACAAAGAAATTAGTCGATAATATTCATCATTTAGTGAGTAATGAAAACATACGCCTCGGAGGTCGCAAAGATCTGGTCCACCTCGTCTGTTTTGCTTTGCAAACTCCTCGAGACTGGTGAAAGACCTGTCGGGGATGATGGGCGTTGATGGAGTATACTGCTCGTTTCGGCGGTCAAGTTCTCGCTTAGCACGGCTAGTAAGAGATATTTTCGAGAGTTTGTCGTAGAATTCAGGTGGAAAGTTGGAGGATGGGCGAGGTTTTCCGCTCAATCTTGCCTTTTTATGTGGAAAGTGTTGGTCCTTCGAAGGGTCCTCTTGTGGCCGTCGCCTTTTACTGCACGGTCGCGCCATGAATGGCCATTGCGGTGAAGTAAAGATGCAGGAGGTGAGCTGGGAACCGACGTGAGCGGATGTGGTGTTGGAATGGTAAGAAGGTGACACATATTAGACATAAGGATCGTTAATAGCAATGGAAGCGGTTGGTATTGGTGATAACAAACCTGCAACTCAGTGCCGCCGAACTAGGAGTACGCGTTTGGATGTCGAATAAGCTTCCGCATTTTTACCAGGCCCCACAACCTCGCATTAGGGCCAGCGGCTAAAGGGAACCTACCGTGGTCGCGGTCTCTGATTGGTCGCATGGAGTCGCCGATGCCCCATTCGGCGGGTTAGGCGGTCAGTGCCCTTGACCCACAACACCAGAATTCCTGAGGTCTCCACGTAACGCGGGTATATTTACGGCTTCCCTTCCCTAGTTACATTCGCGCGCCAACGTGGTTCCTAGTGATAGCTCGTAAGAGTAAAAGCTCTTGTACGACAGTACAGAAATAGTGAGATATCTCTACACAAGACTTACGAACTGTTATACAAGTGATGATAGGCTGGTTAGAGCCATTAGGAACCGGGTTGGCGCGCGATGGCAGTTAAATAGAACAACAAGGGCCAAGTTATCATCATCGTTACTGGAGCACTAATGCCTTCGGATAGGACTCTTTGACTTCTCTCACTTTTTTTATGCGGCTGCGACCCTTTATGGTTAGAACTTGACTTATGTACAGCGATGAATAGCTGCGTTGTATCCATATTTTGACAACCCTTCCAAGGGAAATCTGTATGTGATTGTAAGCAACTTGCTGGACGTCGTCTCAATTTTTCAGAGATAGAATAGCCTCTAAGCATCCGGCCAATGTAAACCTTGACGCCATAGCAGAAACATCAAGTAATTTCGTGATTAGATAGAATGAATCATCCTTTTAAGCGGTTGAAGCACGTCGCCGATGTTCAGTGTTTTATTATGTAGAAATGAAAGGACCCCTCCTTTTGCACTTGTCATGGAAGACGTAAGCATGTTGCAAGATTTTCATAGAATGGCATTGTTTCACATCAGCCAGGTTTCAAGCGGCAATGTCGTTGCTGGCATGGCTTGCCGCGTTGAGGGCAGGAACATGGCCAACGACCTGTAACGGGGTTTTTTTGATTCGGCATGATGCTTCGCAAACTATCTTTAGCCGCACGACCCTCTCCCTCCCGCCAGGTAGCAGTTTCACAACCTCTTCATGCCCACCCCTTGACAGGTCCACAATAGCGGTGTTCGACCACGATTGTCCCTAGCGTCAACATTGGCGCCATTCCCGAGCAGTAGAATGGCGTTGTCACGCTTTTCCTTGGACCATGAGGCAGTTTGTACAGTTATTTCGATACAGCGCCCACTTTGACGCTTCTTGACCAGCCTCTTTTCCTCCAGCCTGTGTAGAAACATCAATTGCCTCTGGCAGTATCGCAAAGTGTGTGTTCTCCCAGTTTTCGCGTTGACCTCGGACAATCGGAGTCTCCTGGAGTCACAGATCAACCATATCAAAGGGCTTTCTGCCGTGATTGTCTCGGGAGTCTGGTGTGACTTGTCCTGTTGCGAGAAGTAAGTCGGCGACCTGCTTATGACTATTCGCGGCAGCACATGATAAAGGTGTCGGAACGTATTCGTCCTTGCAGTCAAGGCTAGCCCTCCCATCCTTAGTGAACAGACGTACGACAGCGGTGTGTCCATTCCCAGCTGCCCGCAACAGGGGGATTTTGCGCTGCGTTATCCCTCGAACAGAGGTTCACTCGTTTAGACTTGATGAGAAACTTAACATCGGCGGCAGACCCTTCCCTGGCGACATAAGAAAGCGGCGTCCGGCGATGCTCATCCTCGCGTTTGACGTTGGCTCTCTTCTCGATTCGCGCTTTGACAATAGTGACCTGCCCGTCTCGAGCTGTCCGCAGCAGCAAGGTGTCTCGCAAGGTTGACACTAAGCATTGTACATTTATCCTGTCTTGTCAGAGCTTACGGGTATAACTGTCTCCTAAAGCCGGGTTGGCTCGCCGTGGTAGTAGCTTGATAAGCTGAATAACTTCGGGATGCTGTCACATACGACCATAGCCGCCAGCAAGATCTGGATCCCGTCCGATCTCCGAAGAGAAACTGGCGAGCGCTGGATTAGTAGTTGGGTCGGTGACGACCAGCGAATACCCGGTGTTGTATGTTTTTTGCTCTCTCTGTCTTTTTATTTTTATTTTTGTTGTTTGTGCCGGTAATTGTCGCAGTTACGCAGAAGGTACATTATATCTCTGGCAATTCCCTGGCATGCATAGGTCACTTTGAGGTTTCGGGCCCGGCCCAGCGCCTTGTGGGGTTCGATACTTGTCACACATGTACATCCACATGTATATTCACAGACGGAGTACATGCATGCATCCATCTTGAGCTCAGGACACCTGGTGTTCAACTTAAAATGCTCAGCCTTCAGAAAACCTTCAGAAAACAAGCACATGCCAACGACCCTTGACCCTTGACCCGTTCCCACAACCACAACCACAACCACAACCACAACCACAACCGCAGCACTTGCCTGTTCTCTCTCCACCTCACCTCTTCGCGAATTCACACTCTTCGTAGCCAACTCATGATCTCTCTGTCCTCCGCCGTCAGGCTCGCGCAGGGGCTTCTCAGCTCTCCACCGTGATTACTTGTCGCATCTGGTGCGACCAACCCGCCATCCGCCACCTGGACCCTGCGATATTAGGTCCTTGTACCGAACGACTCATCCGTGGCTGCCAAGCCGTTTCTGCCAAACATGCAATTGCCCGCGGCGCTCGCCGACACGGGCGCTGCCCTTCTCAGTACTGTTCATCGCCTCATTCCCATCGCAATGCCACCTTTCGACTCAATGCTAACAAACACCATTGCAGGACGAGAATCGAGCGAAACCGATGGTTTGTCATCCCGAAGCGATGCCCATCCTCCAGGAAGCGTGAATGTGCCTCCAAAACAAGAACGAGAGCTAACTTGCGAATCGCAGAGGGGGATGGCGCGCAGAAGGAATTCTTCGCCGCGTGGACGCTGTTCATCGCCATCATGCTGCTCATCGCCGCATTCTTCACGAGTTATATGCTCCAGATCAAGAAAGTAACGGCTATTCATGAGACTGTGATTTCTATCTTTGCGGGTTCGTGCTCCCTTCAGGCCTAATATCATGGCGCCTTGTTGGCATCATGGCCATTCTGGCCCGTGGCCCGTCTTTTTCCAATTCGGAGCTAACGCAAGCCGCGCCCTGTCTATAGGTATGACCGTTGGATTGATTCTCATCGTGACGTCCGGCGACTCGATACGAAATCTGATCAACTTTGACTATCAAATATTCTTCAATCTTCTGCTGCCGCCGATTATTCTGTCGTCCGGCTACGAGCTACACCAAGCCAACTTCTTCCGCAACATTGGCACCATCTTGACGTTCGCCTTCGCGGGCACCTTCTTGTCTGCCGTTGTGATTGGTCTGATCCTCTATCTTTTCGCTCTGCTCCCAGGCTCACTCGACATGTCGTTTGTGGATGCCATATCTGTCGGAGCCACCTTGTCTGCCACGGACCCGGTCACCATCCTGGCCATCTTCAACACATACAAAGTCGACCCCAAGCTGTACACCATCATTTTCGGCGAATCCATTCTGAATGACGCCATTGCCATCGTCATCTTCGAGACGGCGCAAAAGTATAACAAGGGCGAGGCCTCCAGCTACGGCATACTCAGCTTCTTCGAGGCTACTGGCATATTCTTGCTCGTCTTCTTCACCAGTCTGCTCATCGGTGTCGTGGTTGGTGTCGGCACAGCTTTATTGCTCAAATTCACCTACCTCCGACGATATACAAAGATTGAAACCTGTCTCATCTTCCTGATCGCCTATGCCACCTACTTCTTTTCACACGGCATACACCTATCCGGTAGGCAGACCGCTGGCTCTCCCCCTCCCTATCTGTTCCCAAGACTCTGAGTGAATTATATATACCATACCTTGGCTGACCCTCGACCACAGGCATTGTGTCTCTGCTTTTCTGCGGCATTACACTAAAGCACTATGCATATTTCAACATGTCCCGAAGGACGCAGCTCACCACAAAGTTCATCTTTCAGGTCATCTCGCAGCTGTCGGAAAACTTCATCTTCATCTACCTGGGCCTGGCCCTCTTCACCGACAACGCGCTATCCTTCGAGCCGCCCCTCATCATCGTGACCGTCCTCGCCGTTTGCGCCGCTCGCTGGGTCGCCGTGTTCCCTCTGTCCAAGGCCATCAACTGGTTCATCCGATACCGCGCGCGCCGCCGAGGCCTCGAAGTCGGCGACGAGCTTCCCTACAACTACCAGGCCATGTTGTTCTGGGCCGGCCTCCGAGGAGCCGTCGGCGTGGCGCTGGCGGCCTTACTTACCGGCGAACACGCATATCCCCTCCGGGCGACAGTGTTGGTCGTAGTGGTGCTCACCGTCATCATCTTCGGCGGCACGACGGCACGCATGCTCGAAATCCTCGGCATCCGAACTGGCGTGGTCGAGGAGATCGACAGCGATGATGAGTTCGACATCGAGACAATCGCCGGTGGCCTCCATGCCAAGCGCTCCGGAGGAGGAATAGGCTACGTGCCCCGCCGCAACGGCAACATCGCCCTCGGCAACCTCGAAGCAGGCCGCTCAGCCAGCTACGTCTCCGGGCACAGATCCCCCCTGGGCGGCGGCCCGCGCGCCCCCAGCGCGAGCCGCAGGAGCTCCTCCCGCAGCCACGAGGACCTCGAGCGCGCAGACCTCCTCGGCCGCCCAGTCGACGACTCCGACCTGGACGACGACATCGACACCTCTGACCTGCCCCCGCCCGCGCGCCGCGCCCGCGCGAGTCCCCGACCGACTCCTCACTCGGACACCCTCGTGAGCCCCCCGGAGCCATCGGGCAACACCCCCATCACCGCCTCCGGCGCGATCCGCCAGCTATGGAGCGCCGAGGATCCGGCGGGTCTCTTCAGGCAACTAGACGAAGACTTCATCAAGCCCAAGCTGCTCCTCCACGGGGACGGGACCAAGCACGGCGGCAGCGGTAGTTAGATGGGAATTGCGAGTGCGGCACATTTTCGTGTGGCATGGCGTTCGGGTCTGACAGATGTACATAATGGATGGGGTTCCGCCAATGGAAATCAGCAGTCCAACGCAACACTCATTGTGCTGCAATATGAGGTGATTCGGGTCCCACGTGCTTCCTACCACGTACGTTGCTAAATTGTCGTAAACATCGGGGCCCGTCAATAAGGTCTCTTTCTGAGCCTAGTTACCCAGGGCCAGGACAGACTAACAGGGAGCTCAAAACACCATTCACGTATGCACAGCCACTCCAGAAAACGCGCTTGCTCGGCAAATTATATTTTCAAGTCGACTCAGCTCATTGGCTTCAGTCCGACGGTTATATATACATCTTCTTCCGTTACTCACGCCATGTGCAACTTTCACAGAGTTTCGCAGCCCTTCCCGTATATTAGAATGTAATACTGAACAGCCCTTTGAATAGTCCCGTCCCAGTGCTCCTGTGTTCTGAACAGCGTAAGTCAAAAATGCACCGTGACTTACGGCGAGTATATGCTAAGAGTGTAGAATGGACGGAAACCCTGCGCTGCATGAATGGACTTTTGCTCGTCATTGAAAAAAAAAAAAAGTGACCAACGTTTTTATGTACGACGACGCCGAGGAAGGACTGCAACTGCATGCAGCATCGTTCTGTTCATCCCCCAGGTGTTGCACTGCCGCTCGATTGGCGTCGGTGTGACTGGGCCGGACTGGTGGCAGGTCCGGGGGTTGGTGAGGCTTGGCTACCGGCGCGCTGAGCTTGTGCCGCCTGCGCTGCCTTTTGCTGTGCTTGCTGCTGGAGAGCTACCTGCTGCTGTTGCTGTTGGCGAAGGAGCGCTGCATACTGATGGGGGCTCGTAGTCGCCGCGATGCTGTTGGCAAGGCCAGTTTGTCCCGAGGCTCCGGCGGCAGAGTTCATTGCTGACTGTCGCTGTGCCATCATGGCTCGCGTTAGATGTTCGGTTGCCAGTTGGCGAGCTTGTTCTGGAGTCAGGTTAGGATTCTTGGCCCTGAAAGAGTTCTCAAGCACGGTGAGTTGAGCTGCAATCGCTGGAGGGAGCTGCGAGTGTAGCCGTTGACCAGGAGAGCCGACGCCAGCAGGGGTGGGCATGTGAAGTCCGTTCGTCGGTGGTGAGCTATTTCCATTGCCGTTGGCAGTAGCAGCCGCACTGTACTGTGCCATCATGGCCTGCGCAGTCGTTATGAAGTTCTGTTGATTGCCACTGTTGATGCTGTTTCGCAGGGGGAGCGAGTTTGGCGGACCAGCCCCGGCAGCTGCGGCAGCGCCGGCGCCGGCGTTGCCTGGGAGCTGTTGATGCTGCTGGGCTTGCTGCTGCTGGGCCTGATGTATGTGAGCTCGTTGTTGCTCGGATATGCGCTGAGCACGTAGCATCAAGCCGGCGTCTGGCTGCTGGTTGGGCATAGGCATTCTCTGTTGGTTCTGCACGGCGGCTTGGATTTGGGCCTGCTGAACGGCGTTCATCTGGTTGGGCGCCGATAGACCACCATTCATTTGAGCTTGCACGGAAGCAACTCCAACACCGTTGACTGGCGCTTGCAGTGGCACTCTGGGCCGCCCGTGTGCTGCTGCTGCTGCTGCTGCGGCAGCGGCGGCAGCCAACTGACTCGGAATATTAGGGCGAGCAACGCCCGCTGGAACATTTGCGCCTTGCACATGGTTTGCATTTTGCCCTTGCGCGCCAGCAGCTTGTCCGTTTGGTCCAACTGCCCCAACTGCTGATGTTGATGTTGATGTTGATGCTGATGCTGATGCTGATGCTCCAACTCCAGTCTGTCCCGCCGCGGCGACTGCCTGGGCTGCTTGACCTTGCGCTCTGGCTTGCAAGGCAGCCCGCCGCTGAGCTTCTTGCCTCTGTGCATATTGAGCCATCTTCTCGGCCAATGCCTGGTCGCGTTCCCAGCGCAACATGCTGTAGTCTCGTGGTGTTTTCCTGGGTCTTTGGGCAATTGTGTCATTTGACTTCTTGGTGGCCGAGTTCTGTGCAGCTGAGTGCTGTTGCTTCTGAATGGTGGTCTCCCTCTTCTTTGCCAACTTCCTCATAGCATCGATGAGAGTCAGATGCTTCTGGTTACGTCGTCTTTCGACGCGCAAGGGCGTGGATGGTCGTCGGCGAACTGGAGTGACAGTGCTACCAGAGGCGTTCGCTTGCTGGGCTGCAAGCTGGTTCTGCTGAGCAATCACACGCTGGGCGGCTTCGATGCGAGTGTTGTATGCCTTGAAGTATTGCGTCTTCTGCATGTCAGCGGGAAGTCCTTCCAGGTTGATCCACCGCTCGAAGCATTCCCACGGGGTTCGTCTCTCGGCTCCTGATTGAAACCGGGATTTCGTAGTTAACATGTTCGAGATTAGTGACCAATTGTATGAATACTCTCGTACCAGACCTCGAAGTTCATCGTCTTCTACAAGAGTCCATTGTGACGGACCACGGCACTCGTAAAAGTTTTGCACGGGCATTGGGTGCTCAGATGGCGGCCTAAACTGATGACCCGCATGGAGACGATCGCGGATATGCTTAGACTCTGGATGAAACAGTGCGACTTCATCTGCGGCAGGAGGAAGGGGCACATTGTGAATGGCTTGATTGGCAACAAAAGCGCTGTCTCGCTCGTCGTCTGATTCCTCATTCTCATAATCGAATCTGCTGCGCTTCTTTGGGGGTTTCTGAGTGATGATCTTCATCTCGCCCTCGACATATTTGCTGAGAGGCAAGGCAGGTCGACGCCAGTGCGCGTCCGGATCATACTCGGGGTTGGTGATGTCTGCATTGGGCACTTTGAGGGACGAGCCATACATGGGAAGCTCATCAAGAAGGGCATCGGATGCTGTCGTTCTTCGCAGTCCAAATACAACGTCATCCTCTTGCAAAGTGAATATGGCTGAGGCTGAGGGAGGTGCAGCTTCAATGAAATCATCGTTGAGTTCGTCGACAGCTTGCGGGGAGTCAATGTCTTCCGACGAAACAAGGTCCGGAGTCGGTTGAGTCTCTGCGGCATGGCCTTCGATACCGGGCATAGATACGTCCTCTCCGACTGGCTTCGCCTTGCGAGGAATGGTGGTAGAAACCTGCATCTCCTTTCGCTCTTCGGTGCTCGACTCGTGCCATTCCGCGCAAGCGTAGGCCAAGTTTCGTGCAACAGCCATCTTCCACTTACGCTCCTCACGGAAATCCGTTCTCATCCATTTCATCTCCTTGAGAAGGACATCCCATTGTGTGGGTGGCCGCGTAGGTTCTGGACATCTCTTAAGCTGTCTTAGTGACCATTTATCATGCTGTTGCAGATGATAGACCCTTCTAAGGACTCTGCAAGCCTGATGATCCTGAATGACAAGATTTGCATCGGGTGTAGCAATTGTTTTGTTGGCCTGGAAAAGAATCTTTTCGATTGGCTGCATCCAGTTGGATGAAGCTGTAAAATTTTGTACAAAGAGTGGAGTGTAATAGTCGTCTGAAGCTTGTAAAGTGTCCTTGTGACCCGGGACAACTGATTTCTCATCAGCTCGTTTCGGTGGCTTGCCAAATAATACTGTTGAAACCTGACTTTTCGACCTTTCTCGCTTGTGCACGTGTTTGATCTTCGAAGCAGGCGATTGCGGTGTGGACGTGACGGGTGTCAGTTGGTCATGCACACGTTTACCGGCATCTCGGTCTACGGTGTTCGACTGTCTTGAAAGTGTCCCACCAACGATTTCATTGACGGACTTGAGCCGCATCGCCCCTGATGATACCCTGGTGACCGCTCGCTCAACGGTAGGTGCCTGCGCTGATTGCTCCTTCTTGACGGTCATGGATGAAGTCGGTGCAGTTTGCGTAGCAAGATTCGAATCTCTAGAAGAGATTATTTTCTGAATCTCCACAGCAGCTTGGGGAATCGGGGTATCAACATCCATCTCTCCCGGCTTTCCGCCTTGGCCATCTGAAACCTGAGCATCGCGACGCTTCGCAAGGTCTGCCAAACGCTTCTTTGTGGCCTGGTCAACTTTAGCGACGTCGGATAACTTCCGTTCTTTATCCAGCTTTTCTAACTGTCTACATTCGGTAGCTGTTGTTCCTGACTGGATGGACTCTCGGAGAAGCTGTTCCTCAGCTGTTGACCCTTCATCTTGCGCCTCTGTTACCTGAGTTTGCTGGCCAGGTCCAACGACCTCCGTTTCATCCTTTCGCTCTGCAGCATCAACATATCTGGAACCTTCATCTTCGGGACTTGTGTCTGTTGATGCCTCGTGAACTGCCGGGGTCATTGCACTATGGGCAGTAGAATCTGGTGAAGACAAGGGCTCGGCAGGTCTGATTCCTCCAGGTGGAGACTTCACTGCGGATGGCGCAAGCGATGCAGCCGATTCTGTATCTGCAGTTACAGTCTTAGTGACAACACGCTTGGCTAGTCCACATTGAGAGGTCGCATCAATAGTAGGCGTTGGCTTCGATCGGGGCGCAATCTTCTTCTGGGTTGGTGATCGTGGTGGTAATGGTACGATCGTCGGTTTGGCACCGGCCGGGACTCCATTTGTTTGAAACTTTTTGTTATTTGGTGTACCAACATTAACAGGTGTGGCTGATGCTGACACAATAGGTGGTTCAGGAGGTTTCTGACTGTGTGAGGCCTTCTGCACAGGGAGGGTTGGTGTTTTGGGTGTTTTTGATGTTTTTGGCGAGGCCCTCGGGGTTAAGCTTGGTCGATTACTCGATGACATTCCTCCATTCTTCAATGAAACCACCACTGGCGGTTGCGAGCCTGCCAATGATTGTTTTTTGATTGTGCCGGCGGGTGCAGGTATCGGTGTCGGCGTCGTGGAGGGTTGAACCGTGGTGACATTGATATGTGACGCAAGCGCTCGTTTCAATTTTTCTATCGTTTCTACCGACGGTGCTGGTCTCGCAGGAATATTGACCTCATTGAGTGACTTTCCCCTATCGATGCGAAAGACGAAGCATTAACGTTAGGGTTCAAATATTTTGTACAGATGTGTAAAGGAGATTACATCGCAACGCGACGCTTTTAATCTTGAGATGCAGATTGTGTTATGCACAACTATGATTCCTCTGACAAAGAATTACGGTAGCGGCACTAGCGCGAAAAAAAAAAAAAAAAAAAAAAAAAAAAAAAAAAAAAAAAAA
>KQ061765.1:108759-119818 GCA_001008035.1 Atkinsonella texensis
GGCGGCCCAAGAGAGGAAGCATAGGGGGGAAGATCACGCTCCTGAGTCTCTAGCTTGCACTGACTGGGTCTAGGCTGGCTCTACGGAGCACTCCCTACAGGACGCTGGGGAAGAGGGGCGAGGGACCGGCTAGCGGGTGGGAATTTTTGAATTGAATTTGATGGCACTTGGCCCTTTTGCTGCTTGCTTGCTTGCTTGCCGGGGGCAGATGGCACTGCGCTGCGCTTTGGAGCTTATCAGGGGCACGGCTGGTGCTGGGGGGTGCTGGGGTGCTACTCCGTACAACAATAAAGAAAACTGTCAATCAAGTACAATGGGGCGACGACACGGGCAGACGGCAGACTGGAGTGCTGACCCGTGTTGCGTGCGTGCGTCTGCACCGTAATAGCAGGTGTCGATGTTAATAATGAATAATGATGAATGATGACTCTCGTCCCACACCGACCAGTGTCCGCTTGCGAGATGTTGGCCATCTTGGCCTTTACTGGAGCCTACCAAGCCGTCGACCCACCACACCAGGCTGCCTGCCCCACCATGACCCGCACTGTGCCAGGCTGAATGATAAGGAAGCCAGCCATGCCAGCCCAGCATAGCTGACAAGCCGCCTTTGCCGCCTAAGGCGGTGACAAATTCCACGACGGGGCCGGCACACCAGCACAGCACACAGAGCCCGTTGCCCAATCTGTCACCCGCCTGCGCTCATGCAACCGCACGCAGCCTGCAGGTGTCCGTCCGCACCCGACTGGCCTGGCTCTGCAAGATCTTCTCAGAAGGGCAAGCGAATCGTACTGTGCGAGTGTGTGTGCCGGTATGACTTTTTTCCTTTGCTTTCCTTTCCCTTTCTTTTCTTTCTCAATTCAGAAGTCCTGTGCTCGACAACATTACCCACCACGTTGTAGAAAAAGGGGGCTGCAGAAATGGTGCTCGTCATACTCTGTGGTGCCGCCACGGATTAAATCCCGCCCGGACCTTGGACCCACAGCGGTAACCGCTAAAACCCTCAATCGGCTTGTGCAAGCCAGACAATTTCGCTCCCGTTCAAGGGACGATAGAGTGAGCGAGTACCTTTTTAGGCCGCGAAAACAAAATAGGGCCCTTGTCGCTGTCTGCAGTGGTTTGTCTCGTTAAAATGGCGCTGCGGCGCCGCATTCCAGGTCATGACTGGAATGTCTTTTGGTCGGACCCCAGGACAGAACTCCATGTCGTAGAGCGTGGAGTTATGCGTTTTAGTCCTAGATTCTTTCTAAGACGAATGGCTCCCCAGAACGTAAGTCTTCGCCAGGAGTCAAGTTCAGTTCATAGCATCTTTTCTTTGCCTCAACGTCATTCAGCTGTTATCGATAGGGTACATGGTGAGCAACTCAAGTTCAAGTCGACAGCTCTATTGCAAAATGGCCACATGCAATGTTTTTACCTGGCGTCTTATTCCGATTAGAATTCCAGTTTCTTCGAAGTGCGTCTCTTGGTCCAAGCTCACAATATCCAATCAAGTTTGAAATGATATTCCCAAATGTCTACAAGCATAACAGGCCGTGTCCTTTCTGGTCCAGGATGCAACTGGCCCACTTTTATATTTCCCCGTGTGGGAACCCAGATCTGAGAAATCCCAACGCCATCCATCCTCCGTACTCTCGCCGCCAGAAACATCAACACCAAATTCCATCCACCACCCTCCCCTCCCGCCTCCAAGCCGAGTTACCATGTGCGACTCATCAAAGAGCCGCATAGCCATCAGCCTCGGCGCGCCAACAACAAAACCGCCGCCCCCGTCGTCCAGGCCTTCCTCACGGCCCCAACCACCAAGCACACTCGGCAAACGACCCCGACAAACCGGACGAGTCGCGCTCGGCGACCACTCCGACTCCAACTCCGACTCCGACGCAGACCGCCCCCATGGCCGCCACGAGAAGATCACCGCCTTCGGCGGAAACGGCGCCGAGACGGACCGCGAACGAAGCTCGGCGCCCCAGACCAAGGAGGAGTACGTCATCGCCAAACAACCCAACCGCGACTGGAGAGCCGAGAAGAAAGCCCAGCGACGATCCAAGAACCTCCTCCCCGAAGAGGCCCGGCGGCAACAAGACGGACAAGCTCCCGGGACGACACAGACTCAGCCCGCAGACCAAGACCAACCCCTAAAATGGGGCCTCACGCTCTCCGAGCGCAAACCAGAGGAGCAACCACCCGCACAAGCACCAGCGTCACCGACCCCAAATCTCACAGCGCAGCCTACAAGAACAGCAGACGACGAAGCGCTAGACGCCCTCCTTGGCAACAAGACAGGACCAGAGCGCACCATCCCGGCCCCCACGGAAGACGAAATCTACCGACGCGACGCCGCTGAAGCAGGCGCTGCCTCGACGCTCGAAGACTACGAAGCCATGCCCGTGGAGGAATTCGGCGCCGCGCTCCTCCGCGGAATGGGCTGGAACGGCGAAGCAACGGGGCCGAAAGTGAAAGACGTGAAGAAGAGGCCTGCCAGGTTGGGCCTCGGGGCCAAGGAGCTGAAGGATGCAGAGGACCTAGGGGCGTGGAACCAAAATGTGAAGGGGAAATCGCGGCCTAGGCTGGCAGACTATAGACGAGAGGAGAGTAAGAAGAAGGAGGGGAGAGGACGGGAGGATAGTTACAAGAGGGAGAGGGAGAGGGAGAGGGAGAGAGACCGCGATAGGGGATATGGGGATGGGGATAGAGATGCAGAGCGGTATAGGGATCAGAGGGGGGACCGCTATAGGAATGCATATCGTCATTCTCATCGCGATAGGAGGAGATGATTATGCTTGAAATGGGCTTAAAACGTCTTATCTTGGTCGATAGAGTTGAGGGATAGGGCGATTGTATGGAGCAACTGGTTGGGCAGGCGAATGGACGCATCATGGAGCACCAGCAGCAATGGACCATGACGAAATTCAGCACAGATCGTAGATCAAGCATCATGAAGCCGCTGCACAGGACAAGGGGGCATTACGCATGGGCAACCCGATTTTTTTTTTTTTTTATACAAGTCACAGCCCGGAACAAGGAAACCAGAAACTCGCCTGGATCGTTTATTGCACCGTTCAAGTACACAGCTTACGACCGACTAATTGCTTCACTGCAACGGTATCCGCTCCAGTGTGTCCTTCAAAACACCCAACTCCATTACTGTATCCCGATGGCCGCTCGGCCGATCAATTTCCCCCCTACCCAACGCCTCAATGACCTTGGTCGCAGTGTGTAATAGAGGCTGCACATATCGATGCTCAATAGCAGCCGCCATTCCCGCCGGCGCGAGATCCTTGTAGTCGTTTGCAAAAAGAAATAGTGCAAAGTTGGCGACTTGTAGATGGAATGGAGAGCCTTCTGCCCAGAACTCCAGTATTGTTTCCATATCTGCTTCCCTGAGATATGTCAAATCCGGGAAAAGAGTATACTGCATAGTTTCGAAGCAATCGGGGCTGCTGAAACGTCCCTTTGAACCATTCTTGCGCGCGGCGATGACTTCCCCGCGGAGCCATGCTACTGCACAAGCTTGAAGAGACGAGAACATGCAATTTTCCAGCAGGTCCTCAAGAATCGCCAATCGGTCGTCTTCGTCTGGATCAGCATGCAGGACTGCGCCAGCTACAACGGTGGAAGCATTGCGAACTCGTATGTTTGGATGAAAAACTGATATGAGCGTCAAGAGATGGTGATACGGCATGTAGTTGCCTTTAGCGTCTGGACTTGTTTCGCCGCCCGCAGCGATTCTCTTCTGGCCGTCGAGCCAAGTAGCCAAGACTACTAACGCCTCCATTGTGCCGGGGTTGTTGAGAACTCCAGATTGTGGGTCGTCTCCTATGTAATGCTTCAACAATGCCTGGTGATCTGGAAACATATATATTTCCGGATGGGGGTGATTGGCGTCGAACAGGTCCGCGGCAAAGACCCAGTAGGCGATCAGACATAATAGGCCGCTGCCAGATATTTTGATTTCGTCAACATTCGATGGATCAAATTCAATGGCCAAGGGGTCCCTGACGATAGGAGCTTCGAGAATATTTCGTAGCTCAGAGAAGGACATCTTTGCGAAACCAATATCACCTGCAACGGCCTGTGCTTGCCAAATTAGTTTCCTTGTCCTCAAATTTGCTTCACGTGGGACAAGGCAACTTACTGCTAATTGACCAGCCAGAGCATCCTTGGCACGGAGATTGCTCTCCTCGTTGAATGCTTGCATCATGGTCTTCCTCCCTGGTACTATTCTCTGCGGATATGTGTACTCTAGTATTCGACTCGCCCATTCCAGGCTGTTTGAGTTGACGTAGGCTTCAATGACGCAAGTGATAAATGACTGCAGCAAATGATCCACAATGCGAGATTCGTCTGCGTTAAGCTTGTATGAATTATCAGCTTCGGGGTCGGGTGCACTCTCCGCACCATCTGCATTGTGCATGGGTGTCTCGAGTATTGTACTCGACTGCCTCGTCGGCAACGGAGGTCGTTTTTGAGCGGACAGAGACTGCAACAACGAAATGATGGCTGCGGTAGACTCAGCATTGGTAGGATCATAAGATCGATAGACTGTGTCCAAGGTAGTATGCAAAAACCGTGATGGTGCTTTCATCTGGAGCCTTTTGTGTAGGATACCGAGCATGCCACACAGCGTGACGAAGTATTTGTTCCCCACGGAGCCGTTTTCCCCCTCTCCAGCCGTAGTCTCCATAACATGTAAGACTTTCAGTATCACCTCTCGAGGGTTCCCAAGCCGAGCAATGCTGTCCAAGCAACCTTCGCTTCCAGGCACGCTAATGAGCATCTCAACGAGGTCCCATCCGATATCACCGGTGAGTTCCACATCTTGTAAGATTTCTTGAAGGGCAGGCAGAATGGCGGGAGATAAGGATTTGTCTATGATGGTCAAGTATGTAAATTTGTCGGTCGCCGGAGGGCGAGAATCCTTGAGCCGTCGGATAACTTCTTCCGTGGTGAGGCTCGACACAGGTTTCGGAGTCTCCATGGTGTAGCTGGACTACACAGCCTTGACAGCTGGTGAGCGTTTGCACGGCGGGGTAGTATGCTGATTGACAGGCTCATCAAGTTGCGCGCGGGTTCCGAGCCAACCTCAAGATCATCGGCGATGCTCACTGATAATTGCGATCCAATCCGACGGCAATCGAGACTGGAGAGAAATGAAGTCGGTCTGTCGTACCAGGGCATGTAGACGTTGCCTTCGAGGGCTAGCGCATGAACGTTTCTTGAGGATTCCAAGCTTTCAAGCTACCGCCACCGTGGGGGGGAGCGACGAGCAACTGCTTCGACGCATGACGTTAGTTCCTGGTCTGTCCCTCATGCAGTGCACATCCAATGCGAGGCAGGTCCCGGGACCCACACTACCCATGCTACTTCCTCCAATAGCCTCTCTTGTGCACCCAGAAGCTTCGTATACTTCCACATAGCGATGACTCACTCACAAGTAAAATCACGTACCTTCTATTGCCGTTAGCCTTGATTGTCCTGATTGGTCCACTGTCATGTTTTCAATAAACGGCAACGCGAGGGCAATAACGCAACGCAGGGCGACCAGATCCAGTGGCAAAGTGGGTTGTACCAGGTTCCTGATTCGCGCGCCCCCTTGTTTTTGCTTTTGACACATATCTTCTCAAGCAAGTCTTACACAGGTCTAATAGAAGGCCCGCCCAATAGAGCGTTGAAATTATTACCAAGCAAGCAAGAGGATATTTCCCGTCATCTTTGTAGAGTCGGCAACTATCACCAAGATCTTACCAAAAAAT
Source organism: Atkinsonella texensis (assembly GCA_001008035.1). Lineage (NCBI taxonomy): Eukaryota > Fungi > Ascomycota > Sordariomycetes > Hypocreales > Clavicipitaceae > Atkinsonella > Atkinsonella texensis. Next base: position 114,513 of record KQ061765.1, read on the forward strand.
CAGGTTGGCGACTCCAGTATCAACAGGGTGACAAATTACAGAGCGGGTCTGGCCGACCACCACGAGTGGCAGGATCCGGTTACGGAATCCGTCACCCAAGCAAGAATGCACACTTGGTCAAGCCTCGCACCGGCACCTCTAGTTATCATGCACATTGCCGATGCCGTGCTGAGCCTAGTCAGACCTGTTCGGCCTGTTCAAGACACATAGGGGTTCCATCAGGGGACTGTGCTGAACAACCTACTTGCCAACCATCACCCACCAACGCGGGTTCTAAAGGCTGACAAAAAGGACAGACGTAGCCATAGACCTCTGGCCTGCAATGAATTGCAGCTGTTAGTGCTAAAGTTGAATAATATCATATACATACTTAGGTAGGTAGTTGAGAGGGACTTTTAGTCTAGAGCCTTCTTAAAGTAATTAACTCAAGTACTACAAAATCTTAAGGACAACCAGTAAGGCGAAGTTTGATTGGTTGGTACTATCCATGTAAAGTAGATTTGCAAAATTATTCAAGGGTTGTATTGTACATGTTCTGTACAGTATCTACTATTTTGCAGTACATTGCAAATAACGCTATAAATACAATCGAGCTTGGTTCAAGTTCCCACATCGAAAGAACGCCATTGTACTAACGCACCCAACTTCCAAGACAGCACTTCCACCATTCGTGCTCTTCAATAAGTAACAAAAAACGAATGAAACCAGATTCACCATGGTGATAAATATTACAGGGTGCACCGAATGCTGTGTCTACCTCACAGCCCAGTACGAGGTCTGTGGCTTTTGTTGGCGGTCTTTGGCCATGCCCATTCTTTCTTTTGATTCGCGTCGTATCTGCTTCTTGAGTTGAGGGCCTCGGAGACCGAAATGGGCTCTCCCATGGGTATTGAATGAGGGCACGCCTGATAAGGAAGGACATCTTTGAGGGAATTGCTGGTCCGTTTTATCTTGGCTACGCCTGCCACTGGGACCTTTCGGAGGTCTTTCATCATGTCGCGTAATTCCTCGTCGGTGTTGATGATTTGAGCTTTGATGAACGGCGTATTATCGCCTGCCGCAGCTTGCATCGACTTCATCACTGGAACGCGTGGCGTATATTGTATCTTCTCGGGGTGTGGTGCGTACTTTTTCTTTGGAACGATGGCTGGATCCAGAAAGGCTTGACTGCCTTTGTCGAGTAAAGTGTTAATATCTAGGCTTTCTCCAGGAGGAATAGGTGTCGGGTGGCTGGGAGTAATGCAGTCCATATCGACTTCCTTGCGGAGGACGTGGTCAATATCGATGGCGGAGAAGTAAGCGCACGATTGAGGCAAATCGTCAATGCCAACTTGTTGGGCAAACATGGCGCGTGTCCAAATATTGGCTACCTGCAAAGCCATGGCTGCCCTGTACTTATCTTGATCCTTGACAAGGTACCGAATTTCATCGTGTACCGTGATGGCTAGCCGGGCGTTGATATTGAACCTTCGGACTAGAAAGTCCATGGAAACAATGAGCAGATGGAGGTAATCAACGCCAGAGGATTGAATCGCCCAGTTGATCCGGGATGTCAAATAACCTCCTTTGCTGATGAACCGGCTCATCAGGGCTTCTGTGATACCAGCGCCGAGCACTGGCGTACGCGGCCGCTCTTGCTCTGCAAACTCCTCAAGCTTGTTGAAAACAAACGACTCTGTGCCACCACGCCAGAAAGACCGGTTGTGGATGGCCCTACGTGCCGTCTTCGTACCCTTGGTGTTAGCATAAAGTTTGGACGCGACCTCCATCGTCTCTTTTTCTGATAAGCCAGGGTTAAATTGACGTAGAAGTGTGGCGGCAAACTTGAGGCCAGCACCGTAGATCCGCCCATAGTTGAACACTTTGGCATCGTTTCTCGTTATGCCCAAGATGGAAGCAGTTCGAGAATGCAAGTCGGTTCCTGCTGACTTGGTCCCCTCTAGCGTCATGAAGCCGATCGCATTGCCTCCGTGTATCTTGAACGTAGCGTCGCCTACCAGGCTGGCAATCCAAAGCTCTTGCGAATCCACATCAGCTCCCACAAAACAATAGCCTTTTGGAGCCTTAACCATGGCCTTCAGTTCTGAGCCCACGCGGTTCTTCTTGGCATTGCTGGCCGTCAGCCAAGTATTCTCTACTGCGCGTCTAGTAATTGTGCCCATCGGAATGACCTGAGGGAGGATGAAACCATCGTCTTGAACCCGTGATTTTCTGCTTCCTTTCGCCTTGCTTCTGCCTCGGCCCAAGGCACGTAAATCCTCCTTATATATTACCATCTGCGACATGATTCGATCTCGTGCGCTAATCCAGTAAGAACATGAATTGTTCATCTCGAGAGCTTCTTTAGCATAGGAATACTCGGACGAGAGCGTCCCTTTCTCAAAATAACCCAGATAAGCCTTGGCCATGGGATTGGCGCACCGAGCTGTTGGTCCATCTTTATGCGGGAGCTTGAAAAAGTCGTAGTCTTTTTCATCTCGGAGAAGGGCATCGGTCTCGTCAAACTCGCATTTCATCATCTGCTTTGACGTGTACTTTCCGGATTCATCTCGAGAAACCCGGAAGGTCCATCCGTACTTGTCAGACCAGAATAAAGGGTGGCCATCCCAAGCCAGTCTGAGAAGGAGAGGGGCAATCCTAGTTCGGACCGTGATGTTCATGGGCGCATCATTTTTAGCAAATAAACCTTTGTACCACTGGGGCATTCCCGGTTTCTTCTGGCGGGCTGCCGGCCGTGGTGGGTCACCTTTCCGCAATCCCTTCGTCATGCGTATCTCTTGCCCGGACCAATCCAACTGTTTCATCCACGGGTCATTCTGCCATCTGTCGACATCGTCCCTGATCTCGAGTGCCTTCTCTGCTAGGCCCACGAGCCGCTCTTGCACAGCGTCAGATAGTTTGTGGTATGTTGCCTCAGCATTGGCAATGTATGCATCCCATGATCTGTTAACGGGTAAGATGACAGACGCAAGGTGGCGCAGTGCAGCGAAGCTGACGGGATGAGGACAAACTTGCAGGAAATTGGGAAAGACTATCTGATAGACTCGGTGTGTAATGGCGACGTCAGAGGCGCAATAATCTAGTAGTTGGTCCAGCTTGGACAGAACTCCCTCACGGTCAAGTTCGCCAAAGTCATCTCGGACTGCCTTGTCGATAGTGACATTCAGATGAAATTTGGCAACGTCTCGTAGCGAATTGACTGAGCTACGCTCCACCCAGAGCTCCACTTCTTCATCCATACTCTTGTTGCTCAAAAGCTCGGCCAGTTCATGGTCGGAAGTTTGGTTGGCCACTCGTTCTCGTAGCTCACGATTTTTTTTGTGTTTCATCCAAGTTGGTCGTTGCTGTGAGCACATTCCATTGACAGCAACGTGTAGCGACATGGTATCAATGAATGCGTTTCGTGACTGTTTTATATCATATTCTTCCAATACCCGGGCACGATCATAGCCAATGTTGTGGCCAACAATGATTCGATCCTTGGTAGGATCCCCAAGGGGAATCAGTTGGCGTTCCAGCTTAGTTTCTCCAAGCAGCCACGGAGATAGCCAGGCGTACCAGGCTGTAGGGCTGGCGGCACAAGCCATAACCGCAAAGGGGCTCTGTTTCCACATAACTTCAGTGTCAAAGCAGAGCATATTCTCCTCGGGAACATCAACGGCCTCGCTTCGCCCGTCTGGATAGTACTTGGTCCACCCACTCTGCCTTGCCCATTTTTTCGGCTGCGGCGGGGGTTGGGCAAGAGCAAATTGTTTGGCATTTGACAGATACGGTTCCGCACAATCAGAGCCAAGCTTGTAGAAGTGTTCGTCCAAAGTCTGTCCGTGTAGATGAGGTAGTTCGAATGCGATAGGTCCGGATGTATCTGTGTTTCTCCCAAGTAGATCGTGACGTTGCAAATGGTCTTTTGATAGTTTTACGAGATTTTCGGGTGGCGGTTTGCATCCGCCAGGAAAGATTTGCTGAAAAACGTGAGCGCTCAGCTGCTGCACGCCAATCTCGTTGTATCGTGATTGTGACGGGACTGGATTGAAGAATTGTGAGACTGTGCCGTATTGACTTGAGCATCAAGGGGACCAAAGCTGGAACGTACTTGCTAGGCTGTCGCAGCGCTTTGTGGCTTGCCTTTGGGCGACATCAGCCAGCCAGCGCACATGCGCTTGCCAGGCCAAGCGACGATGCGCATGGTGACGAGCTATGCGTACGAAGCTTGCTGTCGAAGCACGCTGGACTTGACCAGCAACAGGACAGAGCGGACTACTCATTTGCGATGGGTCCGCATCACCAAGGGGATTCGATGCGCCTAGACTTGATGTTGCGGAGAGAGAGAGGAAAGGAATAGGCTGCGGCAGAGAATGAAGATGGATATTGAGGGGAAGGGCTACGCAAAGTCGTGGCGTCGCTGGACCTGTCTGACCTGTCTACGCTCCAGACACTGGGAGTTTTTTGCCGTCATCCATTTAGTATTTAGTGTAATTTAGTGTAAGGGGACGGGCTAGTCCCAAAGCGGACCAGAGTGGAGACGGAGACGGAGACGGAGACGGCTTCCTGCTGGACAGGGCGAGGCATGGTGATGGAATTTATACACGTTATGTACCGCAACAAGCGTCGAACTGCAATTGCCCTCTGACAATGCTTGCCGGCAGGATATGCGCAAAGAGCCCCGACTTACGGAGTAGTACATACTGAATTCGAGGCCAAACTTCATTTGTGGCATCCAAGTTGACTTCACATCAATGCACAAAAGATTTCAAACCATAAAGAAATCTATTTTCTGTCCAGTTTTCAATGTGCATGTACATAGCGTGTTATTGATTTGCCGCGAATAGGCGCAGCAGCCAGCCGATTCCCCATTCTGGCAAGCAAGCAGCTCGGCTCGGCTCAACTGCCGCCAGGCTGTACAGCCCACTGTATGTACATACCTACAGTGGGTGTAAGCCACTGCATCCACTGTAGACCAGGCCACGGAGCTGCCCGCCCGGCACCCCCAGCGAACGTTTACCACACTCACCCACCAGAACAGACCCAACACAACACGTTTATTCACCCACGCTGCGATTTATGCCGCCCGAGAGGAGCCTTTTCTTGCCCGACAAGTAAACATGATTAATATCCTCATGCACAAAGGTCACGGCTGACCTCTTTTGCTCTGTCGACCACGACTCTGCTACTTCAACCACCAGCGTCTCCGCCATCCTGGGTTTACCTAGCATCACCAAGCGCCTTTGCATTCCGAACTTGAACCTCGTTTTTTTATTTTTTTATTGTTTATTTCATCCCCCCCGGTCGCGCCTCAGGCCACCAAA
>KQ061766.1:9312-19869 GCA_001008035.1 Atkinsonella texensis
GGAGGAAGAGGAGGAAGAGGAGAAAGAGGAGGAAGAGGAGAAAGAGGAGGTGAGAGGGGAAGCACAGGACGGTGCAAAGGAAAGAAGAGGCGATAGAGAGAGAAAGAGAGAGAGGGTAGTAGGCAGAGCTGAGGATGAGGAAGGAAGGACGAACGGAGGAAAATAAGGAAGGATGGAATTCAAGAGGTTGGCGGGGGGTTTTCTTCAAGAAAGACCAGAGGGAGAAGAGGAGTGTTGAAATCAGATCAGTCCCAGTCCCAGTCCCAGTCCCTTCTAGTTTGAAGAGAGAAAAGAGCAAGCGAAAGACGGGACGGCTTGTACTGTATATGGAGCTAGACCTGGGGGAACCTTTTCGTTGTTGGCGCCGGTGGGTGGGCGACGAGTGGACGGGGCAAAGAAACTGGAGACTTGGAGACTTCTTGGAGACGGGAGACGGGAGAGCTGGAGACTGGAGCTTTGGGAGCTGGAGCTTCATACTTGGGTGCTGGGAAGCTGCCCAGGGCTCAGGGCTTGGGGCTTGGTGCTTTGTTCTTGGTGCTGGGCAGTCGGCTGTGAAGCTCTTTGCTTTGCCTGCTTTTCCGGTCACTGAGCAATCTTCGTTCACTGTCACTGGCTGGTGGTTCAACGAAAAGGAGGAGACAGGCAATGGACTGGGATCTGGAGGACATGGACATGGACGTGAACGTGGACGTGGACGTGGACATAGGAGTGGGCGTGGGCGTGGGCGTGTATGTACCAGCGATCTGACCTTGCCTCCCCCCTCCCTCTTTCCTTCCAATCGCTCTGTCTTCGCACCCACGCCACTCACTCATCTTGGCTCTTGCCACAAAAAGGGGCCTGCCCTAACCATCTCCTCGCCTGTCTGGGTCCCTGCTCAAGGGCTAGAACTAGACACTAGGTCCTCGGTAGACGATGGTGATGTGTGCGCGCCGTCTGGTTCGATTTTCTAATTCTAACCGTTCACGGGGGCCGGGAAAGAGGAGGTATGGCCGCGAACAGGGGCAAGGGCATGGGATTGGGATTGGGAACTGGACTGGACTGGGACTACCACATGTACATACAGAGACGACAAAATAGAACATGCACCAACTGAACGGGAGCGCACGAAGACGGGAGCATAAAGTCAGGGCCATGAGACGAGAAAGAGAATGAGGAAAATAAATAATAAAATAATAAAATAAAACCAAAGATCAAAAGTAATGGGTCTTGTTAGCTTCTTGCGGTGGGCCCCATGTCCAGGTACCGCACGGGGGGGCGCGTGAGTAGAGGGACTTTGACTTTAGGCCCCTGTTCGGCACGCTAGCGGCGGCGGCCTAGCCGCCGTGCTGTGCTGTACTGTACGTACCTAGCCTATTTTGGTAGGTACCTACGTACATGCCTCGAACGCTCCTGCGCTAACAGCTGCTGCCCCATTTGGACCAGTTGACGGTTTTTTCCAGTGCTCCGGTGCTCCAGTGCTGTTCAATAGTGGAATGTGTGGCCGACTGCCCTGAACACCGACTCCAGTTTAGCTTCACAACGGGCTTCGGCAGTGCGTGGCAACCCTTAACTTTTCCTTCTCGCACATGCTCTAGTCTGGTTCTGCACTTTGCTTTTTGCAGTTGCATCCGCATTTCACAGAATTTGGAGGCACTGAAGGCACCGAAGACACCAGCCCCGCCGCCACGCTGCCTCCAGCCTCTGCATAGGTCCCAATATACTCTGCGGCACACGTGCATGAGCGTAAGGTAAAGTAGGTACTTACGGAGCATGTCGGCAGGAATAAACACGCATGCAGGCGGGGAAAATACATTAATCAAATAAGCTTTCAAATTTTCAAGTCTGATTCTTCAGCACAAGGCCATTTTCTTTTCTTTTCTTTTCTTTTCTTTTCTCTTCGTCACGTCATGCGCGCGGTGAGCCGTACGCTCGACGTCTCGCCGCCGCCTACCCGACGCTTAGGTAGTTGACAATAGCTTCATGGTCTGCACCAGCATTCAGCGTGCGAGTTGCTGTGCGAGTGTATGGGTGTGAGGGGTGTGTGGGCGTGTGAGTGAATCGGCGCGTGGGTGGCTGGATTCTGGACGACAATGGGTGCACGGGATAATGGATGGGATGATGGGATGGTTCTAAGATGATGGATGGTAAGATGGTGGTGGATCGAGGTTGATGGTTGGCAGGCAGGCAGGCAGGCAAAGCAAGAAAAGCAAGAAAGGCAAGAAAAGCAAAGCAGGCAAGCAAGCAAGCAAGCCAAATCGTCAGGGGGTGAGGGTGCAGAGCGAGCGTTATGCAGGTTTCAACGGCCCTGGAACTGCTTCCCGCGCTGGTGCAGGTGCAGGTGCATGTATGTACATGCATGCAGTAGGGGAGCGGCAGACACTGGGGTTCAGGGCTGGCCCCTCTAAAGCCCTCCACCAACCTGAGCTATTCTTCAGTTGACCTTGTCGGCGTTGGGCTGGGTCGGGGCGATACACACCTAAGGTGTACACATGCCACTCAGTCAGATTGCCAAGGGCCGCTGCAGTAAGCGTGCGAACTGCAGCATGGGGAGGGAGCTTCATTTTTTAGGCCGTCATTGTGGCTGACAGACTCCGTGTCCGGATCCTATCCAACCAACATTTCGACATTTCGACGTTGCCCGCCTCACCACTCTTCCCATCGCCAACTATTTGGGCCACGACTTGCCACAAGACGGGCAAATGTGTTGAGTGTTTGTTCGTTGGCCAACCGCGGCTTTCTCGCACGCTTGGTGCCAGAACCGACACCAATAGTCCTGGCTTGATTGACATGGCCCAAGATGGCCCGAGGTGGCCTGACCTGACCAGACGTGGGCCACTCAACAACCCGCCAGCCTCCAATCCCATGGTGCCATGAAAGCTCTCTGGCCTGGCAGCTTCATCAATGTTTTGGCTGACGAGGTGGTCGGCCGGGGTGGGCTCCTGTGCCGTGTCTCTGCTTCCGTTGACTGGCTCTTTTCAGATCTGGAGATCCAGCCAAGCCCGCCCTCTTGTCAGTCGTCTTGTCAGTCGTCTCGCCGTCTCGTCACCCTGGCTGCTCGCTTTGTGTCCCTCTGGCTCGCCGTATCTGGCCTGGCCTTGCTTTGTCCTGCTCCGCTTTGTACGGAGTCATTATACATTGTACTAGGCCAGAGGTGCCCTCTTCTATCTAGCTGTCCCCTTCAGCCTCACATTAGACATTAGACATTAGGGGCTGCTGGAGAGTGGCCCGTCGTTTTGACACAAAAAGGGGGCCAAATGTCTCGCCAAAGGCCGATTTTATGGATGGAGCTTCAGTTTTCCCTCGCCCTCCCCGTCGCAGAATAATAATCAGCTGCGAGAGAACTTCAACTCTGATCCCGCCTTGACGATCATCAATTCGTCAAATTCTTGCCCGCACTAGCTCCGCCTCGGTGGGATTTTCCGCATCTGGGGAGGTAATTGATAAGGGAGCCTGGAAGTACACCAGGACCCATGCAGCAAGAGCAAGGGTCGCGACGTGCGTGTTCGACTGTAGTCTATCATGATGGTCACTGTCGCTGTCAGAGGGGCGTGCCGGCCTGAAACATTGTTAGCTCTGCTGATGAGAGAGCTTGTCATGGCCGTGGCCGTCATGATGGCACTTACACGTTTTTTTTAACGATGCCAACGTGATATGCAGGTATGCAGGTGTTAGACATGTTCTTTTCATCGTAACCGGATAGCTGGGTATGGCATAAGTGCTAGATATTCCGAATCTTGCCCGACAACAGTTTTCTCTTAGTCATTGGCAATATATTGTGCAAGCAGCGAAATATCATAATCATAAATGTGTCATCAGTATTGATTTAGCAGTGGCTCATGAACACCTCCCGTTCCTTCAAATGGAGGAGTGGCGACGCAAAACAACAGCAGCCAAGGCGTTAATAGGACCCTTGACTTGAGACCAATCCAGCTTGTTTCTGTGCATCTTTCGACAGTTGTTGTCGGTGTCTCCGCCTTCCTTGCACCGCCCCTACGACTGTTCGTCTTCTTCTTTTTCTTTTTTTTTTTTTTAAAAAAAAAAAATTTACTTCAAGATGGAGGTTGGTTGTTCAGATAGTCGCCATTCGGTTCGCTCCACACTTGAAATGCGGCCAACTTTTCACAGCGTACGGGGGAGTGCAGATAAGAGGTGGAGAGCGCAAAAAAAAAAACCTCCTTCAACAAAGATGGCTTACAAAAAAGGCTCCAGGACCGCACCGCGCAGGGAATTCGGGAGATGGTTGACATAGGGAATATGTGCGCGTATTGTGTATTCGGACGACGGCAAGCCATACCACCCTAGTCCATCCTGCGAAACGCGGCTAAGCAAAGATGTTTGCCCTGCCCAGTTCAATTGTTGAATGAAGCCAGGCACTCGACTTATCACGCGTATACTCCGTACCTTATTTGTTCTTGCTGAAAAATCTCCCTCTGGAACATCTTGGCGAGCCTGGCGGGGGCTTACAGCAATCCCCAGCTGCATGAGTGGATCAGGCACACAGCGTCGTGCTGGGATTCTCATGGATGACAACCTGCTTGAATTATTACTTTGATTTTGTCCCTGGTTCGTTGAGGGCATGGACCACCAGCTGTGTCTATACCAAGCAGCTAGGCTGCCATCACTCTCGCCTACCATAACAAGTCCTGATTGTCAATAACACCTTCTGGACATCGACGGTGTTCGGAAATCTTCGAGTTCGCGTCTTCGTCCACAAGGGCATCTCGCGGTGATGCAAAGACAGGATAGGCAAAATGCTTTGCACTCAACAGGGTAGCGAATTGCGAAGTGCAAAAAGTGCCTTGCAGAATAGACCTTGCCGCAGTACCACCGGTTGCAATACCTAGGCTGCATTGCATTTCGCTGTACCATGGACTGAGGAGTTGCCATTGTCGTCGTCCACCTTCGGAACATAATTAGGAGCTTAAATGTTGTGCCAAGTTGTCTGATATTTCGCTAGATTGATGGACACGCTGGCCCTGCCGGGTCTGCTTCGTCTCGCCTCGCCTCGCCTTGCCTTGCCCTGCTCTGCCCTGCCTTATCACAGTGCATATGCATTTGGCTCCTGCAACCTCCGCGTCTGCTTTGGCTTTGCTTTATTAGCATGCTTGTGCATAAGCTCTATTATGCTTCAGGGTGATTGTGGAAGAAGACGTGGCAGCTCGACCCTTGCATGATACCTGGTGCATGACTGGCTCGATTCCGGAGCACTTTCGTGTGCCTCTCAATGTTAGCACACAATCTGAGGCAGGCTTTGAATCTACATATGCCTTCCGACCTTGTTTGTGCTCATGGCACTCGTGGGGAAGGACAAGATGCATCAATTACACATGTATATCAATCTGACGTTGGTTTGGTACTCACACAATAGCTACTATGCATGATACAGCCCCAATTCGATAAATTGATCGCCAAAGACATTGTGCCGGAAACACAGAACTGTATCGTGGGCTTAGGTGGGTACCGGAGTTGAATCTTGCGCTTTTGCCAGGAAAGTCCAGATACCCAGAAAGGTAATGCGGCGCCGAGACCAGCACGAACTTGGTCGGGCATGGTGTCAGGGCCAACAGCAAAGTGGGCGTGTGGCTTAACGGCTCCTGCAGCCATGATATTGCGAACTTTATTAGGCGTCGTATGTACGTCGTATGGAGAAACTATGCACGGCGATCGGCTGCTGCCCATGGTTGTTTGTACACCTTGACTCCACTAAGCAATATCAGGAACCCAAATACTCTTCTGAAAAGAATTAGAGCAATCAAAGTCATATGCATTTTGAAGGTGGCGGGTTGATAGCCTGTCATACAGGAATGATGAGGAAATCGTTCAGTCACCGCCATACATGATAGCACATGGTACGAGCTGCGCAGGTATCGTGTCTTCCTAGAGCTCAATTTTATCGCCCAGCACCACAATTTGTGGGTTCCTTCTCCCTACTGGTATTGAGTATGGTACGTAGAGAATGATCAAGTGGTTGAAGTTGCTTCTTACAGAGTGTTGCCAGAAATTGCTGATATGCTCAATCAACTCTTGCTTCCGAATGTACCAAGCGCGAAGATTTCGGGGTGTCAGGAAGAACAAGGGCATGTCTCCAATTCCAGCCTCGTCAAACTGTGGCAGCGCCTATTCATACGCGTGTATATGCGAGTTACCCGCGGTGCAGCACTTGAAGAAGAGGTGCAAGCTTCATGCACATGTGCGATGCAATTAAGGCGGGGAAGTGCCGTTACCGGCTGCATAGTCCATGCTGAAGCTTGATTCTCGTCACTGAAGCCGCAGAGAATCATGCAAAAGTAAACCAGCACACGCGCAAGGCCATGGAAAAGTCGCTTCTGACTTTTCGAAAACTAAATTCTCTGTATCTGCTTTCATTGCCGAGCGAAATTATCTTTCCCTTGCGTCAGCCACTCTGATACCGCATCTAGCGCACATAAAGGATTGCATGGGAAAATCTTCTGAGTTTTCTTGTAATTAAGTCAACAATATCCTTCGATGGGAGTAGGCCCTACCTAGAGATCAAGGATAGACAGGTGGCTGAGACAGTACGACAGGGATCCTCAGGCCGTCTTCTACACCGCTGTTCTCCATTACTCGGTAGCGTTGGATGAAAAAAAAAAAAAAAAAAAAAAAAACACAGCGTCCCTAGGCCCGCAAATGTGACGGCTCTTCCCGTTTCGATCGGCGTCGTGAGACTAGGAAATTCCTAAGCAACGTCGAAGAAGATATGCTTTTCTCCAGATGCGTCGGACTTGGGAATTATCATTTATGTTTTCATGTTGTTAGCATCTGCAATGCCGAACAGGTCGGGAGAGCGAAGAAGGGAATTTGGAGGAAACGATGCAACGGGTCATGCTCATGTCCCTCACTGGGGGAGGAGCCATCTCGCCGTGGTTCCTTCCTCGTTCGCGGCCTGCGGTCTGCACCCGCAGAGTTATAACAGCAGCTCAACTGACCTGATCTGACCAGACCAGAGGGTGCTGTGGCGTAAAGCTGCTCTTCTTATTGGTTTAGTACATTGCAGATTTCATTAGGATTCGCGATCTCTTCGCCGCAGAGAATCGCTATAAATAGAGAAACTTGACTAAGGTTATTAGGTAGAAAAATCTTAAATTGTTTGAGAGAAAAGAAAAACCCCAAACCAAAAGAGGTTATAGAAATTTTATAAGTATTTTTTTTATGTACGTATAATACTTAGAAAAGTAACTATTATTATAGCACCTGTGAGCGCATAATATTATTGGCTGAAGGAGGACCTACAGCGCCCTTAGGTCCCCGCTAAAATAACCTCAGGCAATCTACAGATTCCCCCCGTACGCTGCCCTCTAACCGTGCCACGCCCCACTTCTTTAGCTTGCGATTTGCGCTCACCACTAAAGGTGGTGCTTATCACCCAGGCGGATAGATCAGCAAGTCGGTTACTTAATAAAATACATAGAATTAATTAGTCTTTCTTTATATAAGAAGACTCCTTATTGTTAAAGACTACTAGAAGGTTCTAATGCTAAAGTAAAAACGCTTTATATACACTATTTTAGTGGCTATAAGTATAAGTAACTGACTTACTGATCTGTCCGCCTGGGTGATAAGCACTATCTTTGATGGTGGGCGCAAATCGCGAGGCAGAAAAGTGGGGCGTGGCACGGTTAGTCTCTCCTTCCTTTCTTTTCTCAATCTGTCGAACCCATTCTCAAACCTACAGCAAGGCACTTGCACATCTGGTTCATGTTCACCTCCAAGGCTCGCGGTATCTGGGGGACATTGTGCTTACGAGATTTTCGAACCTTTATTTCTTCATCATTGTTCCTTTCGAAAGGGCTCATCTTACAATACCGCCTCGCTAATTACGCAGCCTAGTCACCAGGCCCATAATGCTGCGGAGCCAAACACAGTAATTACCCCCCCACCTCGAAATATGCATGCAATTGATGGAATGTGCCAGACATAACAGACTCGACTCAGGGTGTGATCATAATACATTTTCAGTTAAGCAGAGACCCACAAGCCAAAGTGTCTTAAGCTCAGCGCGTTTCATTGACGAACACATGGCCAGCCACACGGCTAAGCTCAGATGTCGTATTTTTGGCGCGATGTCTTGAACGACACCAATTCAGCCCTCCACGACAGCCGTCTTCGTTGTCAGATTAGGAGCATGTTCACCTTTGGCGGGACAGCAGCGAATATTGCTATGGTGCTCACTCCGACTTGCAATATACAGTATACAGGCGGCTGCCCTGCTTTGTTGAAGAACAAATATATCTCCTCATCAGCGAGTCCCGCTATGCGATATCGACAGTAACCTGCACCAGGGTCCAGGAACTAAAATCTGCTCCGGTGGCACCTGCACACTTAGAACTTATCACGATATAGTATGAAAGTTAGCTTGGCCAGGTTGACATGCCATGCCACTACTTCTTCACACGTCTCATTTGCTGGACAGCCCTATTACTCTCGATATATTGGTCAGGACCACTTTCATTTCATTCGCGGACTGACGGCTAATTATCGAACAACCAACCAATACTTAGTTAATTCGGGCCCCGGACAGGTACAGCATAACTCATCAGCAATCTATCCGCTCACCGGCCGATGGCTTTCAAGTCCCTGCAGCCCGTAATGTGTACATACGTCTGTCACCCAACCGGGTAGAAAGGGCGACGTTGGCCTTGAACACTTGCATGAGACGCACAGCGGCTATGTATGTCTAAAACATGGCCAATCACGACTCTGAAAGCAACAGCCACAAATAAGCCAGGGCTCTCGTTCAAAGGTTGCTAGTGGAAATTGTCCAAAGTTGTACAGCTACAAGTCAACCATCCCAGCCGACCTAGAATACCAGAGCGTGCGGAGCTACCGGAGCCACCAGATCATGTTCATGTGCTTGCTATGACCTGCTTCAACCCTCGACGCCCCAGATGCCGTCCCGCTCGGCCGGCCAAAGCTGCTCACGCCCGCTGCAGCAATCAGACAGATCTTGTGGGTTGTATCCACTTACAACCAGACCGATCCTGACCAGTACAAGCAGTGCCAAACTCGGTGGAGGATGGTGGTCTGGTTTGACTGCTCGTACATTAGCTTTCCCGTCTTTTTATGCCGGATGCGAGGTCATACTTCCGTCCGCTCTCGCAGCACCCAGGGTCGTTGGCCAAGTCCAGATCTCGTCGTTCATAATGCGCTCTAGTTTTCCAAGCAAAAATGTCCCCTTCAGAGCAAAGCACTACGAGCTAATATGCAACTCCATGACATGAATTCATGACAAGAATCGTGTGCACAGGGCCCTTATTAGAACGGCAACTCGTGCAGGTTGTCGTACCGGCTCTCACCCGATGAGATACAAGCCAGTGTCACGTCCTCGTGTCAATGGAGAGATTCCGGCCAATTTTGCCCCGGGGAGGGGGCCTGATTACCAACAAAGGGACCTAACGAGATGGAACCTAATGAAAATGCTTGGCCCCCGACCAGCAGAGCCGTGCTTATCTGTCCCGTGGCCCCAGTTCGTGGCGAGTTGCGGCCTTGCAACTATTAGTTGGGATACATCAGTCGCTGATAATTGCCAACCCAATCAAAGCTCACCACGTCTCTGCCACACCACCCCCACGCCGTGGCCAGAACCCATCATCCCAGCAAATAACGGACGGAGCAATGTTTTCGGATCGCAGACTCAAGCTGATGCTAATGAGAGGCAACATGAGCATCACTGCGGAGTACCTTGTGCGCCAAATAGTCTACCCGATACAGTCTGCTGGCATCAAAAGGACTTAAGGCTATCGGCGGGAATCTCGCACAACTCAATTAAAATCTTTGTGCTAACCAACACGAATCTCGGCTTTGCTCAACATATCACTATTCGGTGCACGGACATAGTCGATAGAATAGAGTGTCCAACAAATTGGAAGAGACAAGACGAGAGAAAGCCCGAATGACAGATTATTAGAAGCCAGCACACGTATTTGAATTGATGCCGGGGATTACCGGTGAACCCACTTTAAGCAGAAGAAGCAAAGAGCCCCCTCCACGAACTCCACGAACCGGCTCGGCCCTATGAATGTGTATGCGTGGAAGACGGACCGCTGCACATGGAAGGCCGAGATTGTTCCTTCCACTGTTCCCATCTGCTCGAGAGCTTGGGAGGCGCAGAGGCTACGATCCCGTCACGCCTGGCGAGCATTGCGCCTCTTGCGCCTGCAAAAACCATCAATAAACTCATCTTTCTAAATCATGGAGCGGCAACAGAACCATGGACCACGGGTTGATTGCTGCGAGCAAGAGCGTGACACCACATCCCGTAACAAACATCTCACTACTGCGTCCGTACACCTTGACCTCCTTAGCTCAAATGTATGTAGTGCTACCTTTGGGCTCTCCACTAGTGAGAGGCGTGGTCGATTTTGCCTTGCACACACTAATAAAAAGCAACTCTCGAAAACGGCTCAGTAATACGGCTGGACTGAGTTGCCGAACGAATGAGTGGATTCTTATTGACCACGTCCATTTTCACCTTCACACCTGACGACAAAACCACAAGCCGGGCTTCTATTGTGTCTTGCGAAGCGTGAAAAAAAAAAAAAAAAAAAAAAAAAAAAGAAA
>KQ061766.1:23700-34071 GCA_001008035.1 Atkinsonella texensis
GAGGGTGGGGTGGGGAGGGGGGGGGGGGGTGGAGAGACCCTGGACAACACGGGGGAGATGGAGACGGACGACGGGGATGGAGTCATGAGCCTTCCAATGTTCTATCGTGGACTGTCGTGGAGGAGTTGACGAGGGAAGGGGGGGGGGGGGCAAAAGAAGGGCATTTGCTCCGTATCATCACTGGTCTCCACATGAAAAAACAACCCTGCCGAGGTTGCACAGGCGAGCCAAGCGCCGCAGTGGGTTTTTTTTTTTGGGAAAACGGCAAGTGCGCTGCCGCTGCTGCTGCACGAGTGAGCAGCATGCGAGCGGGATGGCATGGCATGGCATGACCCCCCGTCAAAACGGCCGGACGCACAGTTCATTCGAGTCAAACAACGTTTGGGCCGACCGGGGATCATGCACACGGCCTCTCTCGAGTTCGAATTAGGGGAGAGGCATTCAATCGACTCGTCGCGAAGCCCAGAACCGTTGACCTCGTGGCGTGGCGGGCACTTTAACAGGAGGGCACAAATGCACGGATGTTTGTTTTTTAAACTGCCCTTTGTACTGGGTCGGCTGCGTGCATGCAAGTTGATGGCATGAAATCGACGTCAATGGGAAAAAATCCTCCGGGATACAGAATTTAAACGAGGGGGAAAAGACATAGTCGGGCATCGTCGCTTTTTACTTTTCGAAAATGTAGTAAAGCAACAAGCTTACCTCGTAAAATCCTGCTCGTTAGTGCACCGTTCATTGCCGTCCAATCACGCCCAAGCCAAACCGACTCCACCACCACCAACGTCCTCCCTTGACAATGAAAAAAAAAAACCAAAAAAAAACCCCCAGAAAATCCCATTTTCACCTCGAAACACCAAGAAACGCCCTTAACAACCCAGGTAAAGAGGAACCACCACAGAACACCCCAAGCCAATCGAAAACACGAATGCAAAGCCCACTTCCCAAAGCGGCAAAACCTCTTCGCGCCCCCTTCGACCCGTGGAATTCCTCATCAACAGGCCATCAGCGTGCGGACCACAGACCAGCAGGAACAGCGTGGCGGGACTCGAGGAACCGCAGACTGAACGAGCAGTTTGGCAGCGCCTCGGGAGGCCCGAGCAGAGATGGAGATGCACGGGGAGCAGGAGCAGAGCCGCGGACACGCCATCGGCGCAGCGTGCTCGACATGCTGGTCAACCCAGGGCGTCCCAAGGCTGAGGACCCAGCCGACGCAGACGCGATGCCCGCGGGAGGACGAGGCATCCTCTCCGGAACGGTCATCTACGTCAACGGGAGCACATACCCCCTCATATCGGACCACAGGCTCAAGCAGGCCGTCTGCGAGAACGGCGGCGTCATGGCGCTGCATCTCGGGCGGCGCGTCACGCATGTGCTGCTGGGCACGACGGCCGCGGGGTCGCTTGCGGCGGGGAAGACGGAGAGGGAGATGAGGAGGACGAGGAGGGGCGGTGGTGTTTACTTTGTGGGCGTCGAGTGGTGAGTAAAAAGGAGAAATTTTTTCTTTTTTTTTTTTTCGCGCCGTGCTACCATCAATTTCCCGCTCTGTTGATGTTTTTTTTTTTTTTTTTTTTTTAAAGAAAAAAATTTCTTTTCTGTCTATTCCCTGTGCGTCATTGCGCTCCGACTCCTGTTTTTCCCTTGCCCCCCTTTTTTCCCTTCTCTCCCTACCCTGGTTTTTTTTTTTTTTTTGGGTTCATTAGCATCTTGGGCTTGTGATTGGCACCCATCGTGGCATAAATCAACATAGTGATGAATTTGCCACCAGGATTCTCGAAAGCCTCAAGGCCGGAAAACGACTCGCGGAGGCACGCTTCGCAAACACCAAGATGGCGAGACAGCCAAGCGTGTACAAGGCTCCATAACTCCCATCCGGCGAGTTCTTTTTTGGGTTTTTGTACCCCTTTTTCCGGGGCCGGCGTACAGGGGAAGAAGAAAGGAGCCGGGCAGACGAGGACGTGCTAGACTAGAACCTTCGTTCCTTTCACAAAGGGAAAAAAAAAAAAAAAAACACCTCCAGACCAGATTTTGAATCAAACAGTGTTATTTTTTTTTTTTTTTTTTCTTTTCTTTCCCACCGCCCCTCGTAATCCGGTGGTCAAAAATCAAAGAAACTTGCTGTCCTACCATGCTGTTTCACGGCGCGTCGCACAGCCATGTACGAAACGTGGGCCCCGGGCAACGCTCATGTGGCTCTGGTCTTGTACTACGAGGCGTGGGCTTTTTTCTTTCTCTCTCGCTGTGTTCTGTGGGACTTGGAAAGACGGTGAGGAGGTGGGGAATTCGAGGGGGCATGGTATGATCGGGTGGGATGGAGATGGCCTTCGTTGAGAAGCTTGGGTGCTGGTGGATGGGATCACGGCCCCTGGGCTCTTTGTCTGGACGCATCGAATTGGGGGGATAGACAGTTATCGGGCTAGTGTGAGTCTGGATACATCTTTGTTTCTTAGGAATGTCGCGTGGTTCGTGGATGGGCAGACTTGGCTTGGTGAGTGAGACGAGGGATGGTGTAGATAGTCTTTTGACTCGAGCATATTTGAGGGCGCTGAGGAAACTGTACTAGAACGAAGGGCATTGCGAGCCTGAATTGCTTTGCAGCCAGTCGTCGACAGGCACATCTAGACACCAGCTAGAGTCTCAAGACATAATTACAAGAGTCGCGTTACCATGGGTCGTGGCACAGCAATCTTGAAGCGCTCAGATCCAATTTAAAACCTACAGCAAAATGAGCACTCATGAATACAGTCGCCGCATCCGGATCTACAACTTGGACCATGGTCCTTCCAGCGTCGCGTGCTTCCCATCATTTTTCTCAAAGTACTCCCTCACCTTGGCCCTCGCCACATCCACCACTGTCGCGTCCTCCACTGTACTTGGCACCGTCACCTCTTTATCAAACTCGCCGTGTACCCCATTTTCTAACAGTTCACGCAGGACACGACGGAGCGTCTTTCCCGAACGAGTCTTGGGAATCATACCCTGGCCCTGGATAATGCCTCCGAGGGATGCGATGGCACCGACTTGTTTGCGGACGAGGCCCTGGATCTCCGAAGCAATCCTTTCATCTGGTACGGCAGACGACGGATGATCAACCATGGACAGTGTGACGAAAGCGAAGGGCAGTTGGCCCTTGATGGCGTCTGGGATGCCGACGACACTGGCCTCGGCGACGAGGGGGTGAGAGGTAATCGCTTGCTCAATGCCGCCTGGATACGTTAGCGAAAGGGTACTGGATATTGAAAACTAGACTGGCAAGAAACTTGACAGAATTTCTCTGTCAGAAACAGGCCGCTTACCACTCGATAATCTATGAGCGCTGACATTCAGCACATCATCATTCCTGCTCATCACGTGAACATAGCCATCCTCGTCAATGTAGCCAGAATCGCCTGTATCGAGCCATTTGCCATTGAATCTCTTCAAATAGCTTGTATAGAACCTCTCTTCCTCTCCCCAAAGCGTTCGGAACGCTGTCGGCGCCAGTGGCATGCCAAGCACGATATTCCCCATGGTTCCATTCTTGACTTGGCGACCCTCATCGTCCACGATGCGCACGTCAAAGCCAGGCATTGCTTTACCTGCACTCCCTGGTTTGATTCTAGCCGGTGGGTGGTTTCTGATATCAGTTGATCGATCTTTCCCAGCATGAGGCACCAGAGCCCGCCCAGTAATTGGTGAACCGGATTCACTTGACCACCAGTTATCAATGACATGAGCTTCCGGTGCGGCGTACTTGTCCAGCAGATCCTGATACATGGTTATCAAGGAAGGCTCTGAGCGCTCTCCAGCAAGGAAGAGTGCCCGCAAGGATCGAAGCCCGTCTCGATTACCTACGGTGGTCAGAAACTTGTTGTCCGGATCTTCTCTTCTGATGGCGCGCAGAGCGGTAGGGGCGGTAAGCATCATGTTGACCTTGTATTCTTCAATGACTCGCCAGAAAGCCGAGGCATCCGGCGTGCCAACCGGCTTGCCTTCGTACAGGACTGTAGAAGCACCAGCCAGGAGCGGAGCATACACAATGTACGAATGGCCGACAACCCATCCAATATCTGAAGCGGTAAAGGCCACGTCTCCTGGGCCCTGAATATGGAACAGGTAGCTGATGGAGAGATGGAGCCCAACAGCGTGACCGGCCGCATCTCTCATGACACCCTTCGGCGCACCAGTCGTGCCAGATGTATGGATGATGTAGACAGGATCAGTGCTAGCTACCGGCACACAATCGGCCTTGACCTGGCGCGTACGAGCGCTTCTTACCGCTTTCTGCCACGTAGCTTGGCCGCGGTTTCGATCGGGGTTCCATCGAACTTGTGGTCGCTGCCAGATCAAGGTCCGAGATGGTTTGTGAGGTGAAATTTGAATAGCCTCCTCCACAAGTGGCTGGTACGCGATGGGCGGCTTGTTGCCGTCAATTCCACAGGACGCTGTGAGGATTGCGACGGGCTTGCAGGCTTCGATTCGTAGGGCGAGGGCATTAGGAGCGAAGCCGCCAAAGACGACGGCGTGAATGGCACCGAGGCGATTAATGGCATAAATGCCCACCAAGGCGGCGGGGATCATGGGCA
The DNA here is from genome assembly GCA_001008035.1 of Atkinsonella texensis. NCBI lineage: Eukaryota > Fungi > Ascomycota > Sordariomycetes > Hypocreales > Clavicipitaceae > Atkinsonella > Atkinsonella texensis. The sequence goes on from KQ061766.1 coordinate 28,263, forward strand.
CTGTATAAGCGGACAGCCAGATATTAGACGACAGACTTAGTTTCGCATTTCAGGACCACCACGAGACACGGCGCATCACACAATCCCATTCTACACAGGTAGGTATGGGTATCGGGTATCACTTACTGTACAGCATAACCACGTCGCCCTTACGAACACCTTCTGCCCGCAACACGCCTGCAAGCACTTTGACTTCCTCGAGCAACCTGCGATAAGTATACGTCTCCTTCGTCTTTGTGACGGGGCTATCGTAGTAAACGGCGACATGATGGCCTCTGCCGGCCTCGACATGCCTGTCGATGCAGTTGTAGCAGGTGGAAATCTCGCCTCCGGGAAACCATTCCCAGCTGTCGTGGGAGACGCCGCTGCCGCGGAGAGTTCGCCGCGTCCGGCGCAGCGTTGCGGTCGGCTTCTTGTGCCAATGGAGATGCTCGGCCTGGTGTGCCCAGAATTCCTCGGGCTTCTCCAAGCTATGGCGAAGGATGTGGTCCTGCAAGTGCGAGCCTGCTTGTCTTGAAGCCATGATCGCCGCTGCGAGCATGTGCCTGGGATGTCACCGGAAGCAGGAGGAGGGGTGAAGGGCTAACAAGTGCAGTCCCAATAGTCATGTCCGCGCATCTCATGCACCGAGTCTGCTTGTATAGCCTATATAGTATGAGGAAACCCCTAAATTGAAAGACCAAAATGCAACATCCTCGGCTATGTGAGGCTGAGGCAACAGGAAATGGCCTTGGATTTGAGCGTTGAGCGTTGAGCGTTGAACGGCAGGAGCTTTGACGTTCCTTCGTTCCTTCCTTCGTTACCGAGGTGGGCCCCTGGGCGCCTCTTGGCTCTGCTAGGTACCGGGTGGCGGTTATGGTGGCGGTTAGTTTGTTCCGCTTCTCCGGATGCCCGTTTCTGCCCCGTTGATGACTTCATCCTGCTTTTATCACGCACGCCGATGAACAACCAACGCATTGACGAGCCGTCCTAAAGCACTTCAAAACCTGTCACTTAATTCAACTCTCGCGGCACTACCCCCTGAAGAATGGGAGCCCCTGGAAACCTTTCGCCTCACCCGTAGCAAGAAGTCGCCCAGAGTAAAACGTCGTCGTCGCCTTCCAATTGCCATATCCCAGATGAACTCGTAAACACAGCCAATCACAGGTGGACTTTGTGGACGCTAGTCCTGAATCGCAACTCCAGCAGTTGCCTGCCAAAACCTCCATTTCCACCAATTTCTGCAGAGACAAGTACGCGGTTCTATACCCAAATATCTACACTCTAGTACTCTCTGCTTTTGAAACCATGTGCAACCCCCAAGAGCTCTCACCGTGACAAAAAAGTATGATGCAGAATAGACATCCCCGACGAATGAATGGCTCCATCTCCTGTAGCGCTCAGTCTCGTGCCCTTGGATGGTCTGCATGCGTTTACGTGTGTGATTGGGGCCGTCTGGGGTAGTGAGTGTGGCCGGAGTACTTTACGCGTTGCTTTCACAACGTGTTTCAACCACCAAGTCACTTTCAAAATCCCAGGTTTGATGGGGGCACAGTATGGTGATGAAGCTTTGTGAATTATTAATAGGTCATGTCTCGTGGTAATGGTGTTTTTATTGTAAACCGCCTGGATTCCTCACACGAAAGGACCCGAAATGAAGAGGAATACACAGGCATTCCAGCTCATGCTGTCTGTAGTTGACCCGGCCGATTGGCGCCGTGACCATCCCATGCCTGACTCTCCTCCTCTTGTCCGCCCCGACCGCAAGATTTGCAGCGTGGAAGCTGGAAATCTGTGGCACAGCAGTTCGAAGGCGTTGTCTGTCATCTTTGTGGCCGGCATGATATCTCTCTTAATTGCACTGCCGTGGGGACCTAGCAAGTAGCGTGGGATGACGGTCGAGTCATTGTCCTCAGGACCGGTATAGTGTACTCGTCATGGCTTGGACATTGAGAACAAAGGGTGAAAATGCCATGATGCCGCTTCGTACTGCTCGACACGGACCATGGCCTTTTCGATCCTTCACATCCTCCTGGGAAGTGCTGCGTTTGTAATATCAATCAATTATTGGCCTATTTGGTAAGCAACGTCCCAGATTCTGTGTCACCCACCACGGGAACGAACGCTGGCAATGAGTCCAGGTTTCGGGTGCCAAGCGAGGCACTGCAATCGAATCCGGCATCCATTGTCATTATTTGAGCTTTCAGCGTTAATCCGTACCTGATTGTTCCAAGGACCGATCTGTCCAAGATAATCTTAGATGCAGTTATATTTGCAAATGGACGGTGGCCTCGGCGTGACGATCGTTGATGTTACACTCCATCCATGGTTGCAAGAGCGAATTTCAAGTCTGGCGGCACCGGACTTCTGCTTTTCCGAGTGGACATCCTAATTTCCATGTGGTATGTGAAGGCAATCAGGCACTGGCTGTGGTTCGTCTTGCTGGCGAACGGTCGCTGTCTAGGTTTGGCTCCCAGATTGCGATCGGCACTAGAGCAGGCTTGGATCAGAGCTTCCGAGTAATGCAGTTCAAACAGGTTTGCATCGAAGGGTCGTTACAATCGGCAAGTCGCTTGCCGTCCTCGCTCGCTCTCTGGGTCGTGCGATCTTCGTCTCTGCCGGTCAGAATGTTTTCAATGATCACATCATCGCCGGCATGGGCGACCAAGTTTCTGAAACCGGCTACACTCTGGTCCTTCAACTTGGAGCCACTGGGCTTCAACACAGAGTAATCCGCGGAATGGTGCCTGACAAGAGCGATGTCAATGCTCGGGGTCCTTGGTGTGTACGATGCCCATTCTGCAGGCCTTGCTGTCACGTTGGCGCTCGCCGGTATGTGTATAGTCGGAGCAGTCGGCGTTGACTTGCGGAGCGTGGAAAACAATCCCAAGAATGATGATGTAGACTACACTGCTTAACGACCCATACAACGAGGTTTTCGAATAGAGGCACGAGAATGCTGAGAAAAGGACGGCTCTCAATCAAGTTGTTCATCAGAGCGCTTTCTCATTTCCGCAGATTGAACCCTGGTAGATAATCGCGGTCGAAGGATGGAGAAGAGACCTCTGCATAAGCTGCAAGATATAGCTGTAGGTTCACTCAGATAAAACTTGATCCTAGTTAGACATGTCAATATCGAACAAGTCGTTCAGAAACCAGTCGTATCTATCAGTATCCGTAGGCTGTGGCCCAGAAGTATTAGATAATGGCGAGCGGTTGCCAGCCTGGGACCGCCGCGACGAGAAGTGGTGTGGTCGCTGCGTCGGCTCGTTATAACCTCGTCCCCGCGCACCGAAACCATTGGCCGCCTCGCGTGAAGACGTTCCATATCTGTTTTCATGGTACCACTTCCTCAGTTGTTCGACAATGCAAAATGACCTCCTAAGTGCATTGCGTTCGTCTCTCGTCATGAGATCCTTGGCAACGGCGCCAAGGCGGTCCAAATACTTGTCCAAATGAAGATCGTCGACGAGCATGAAATTAGAGACATCCCTAGTTGAAGATAGGATGGCCTTGCAAAGTTTGCATAAAAGAATAAGTGAGTAAATCACCCTGCCGCCGTAAATATGTGGTGAAAGAGTCAGCATATCAACGAAAGGTATTGACAGAAAACAATTCAGCATTCTGTGTGATGCAGTCACGATTTCGCGGAGCATCAAGAGCTGAGGGGTATCGATTTGTTCGCTTATGAAAGAGCAAGTTTTGAGAGATTTTGACGTAAAGGGTGCTTCGAACTCGTCCACGTTATGATTGACGTGCATTGCCGGCTCATGTGCGTAGAGTGAGCCCGAAAATCGACCAAAATCGACAAGAGCTAGGAGCATCGCTTCGTATTAGAACAGACGGTAACCTTGTATATACCATATATACATATACATATATAGGTAATTGTAAAACTTGGTGGCAGGCTGACCTTGTTGCAATGGTTTCAGGCCACAGTTCTTCCAACTGTTGATGCTCGATTGAAAGTCCTGTGCTATCCTGACAGCGATGGGATCGTGGGCGGACGCTGACCGGTGACGGTCACTGAGGAAAAGTCGTTGATCAATGGTATGACAAAGATGCTCCGTCCGGACGAGCTCACAGAAGAAGGCATCAGAAGGCGCAGCTTCTGCTTGTTGCAAATCCCTCAGGTACGCATCTGTATCTGATGTCCAAGTCATCATTTTGGACCGTCGCAATATCAGCGAAATACTGAATCATGTCCCGTGTCAGCAGCACTATTCAGCCCACGTGAACCAGAACCAGACGCTGAGAGTGGATGGATGAATGAATGAATGGATGAATGAATGTCATTTTACCTCGCAGATATGAGAAAACACGAAAGCCACGCGCGCTGTGCTTCGGCTCGATCCCACGCTTCCTGACCACCACTGGTAGGGTTGCGAACGTCCACCTTGTCAAGCCTGAGGTCGAGGGCCATTGTGATCATCATATGGGCAAGCTGCGTCAGATTGACTTGCTTGTGGTCATTCAGAGCTCTGTACCACAGCGACGCAATCTGCAGCGCCTGGACAAGCTCAAGTGACTTCTCGCCTCGAACAATGGCGCGTTCGGCGAGAGCCCGCCTCGACTCCAAGACCAGTTCCTCCTGCTGATCCACGGAGCAACAGCCACCGGCGGCAGCGCTCAAAATCACAAGGAAGAGAAGCGGCTTCGTCTCCCTCAGGTACTCGTGACTGGTACCCGGGGCCAAGATGACGGCGGGACATTTCGGGACAAACATGTCAATATAGTGATGAAAAACTTTTTGGGCAACATCTCGATTGATGAGGGAGTCAATCTTGATGTCGAGTTGCTTATTTTCAATGGATGGCAATGGCCGCGAAGCTAGCTATTGGGTCAGCTTTCCATTTGTCTATGCGGTGCCTGGTGCACTAGAAGGAAGAAAGCTTACTGGGTTGGTTCATGAGTCCTGATGGGAAAGCCGAGGCTGCCTCGGCCTCTATCCTACGCACCTTTTCAGGCGTGCTTTCTCTCCGTATGTCCTGCGACTCCCGGACACCCCGCGAGTCTCGCGAGTCTCCCACACCTGGCGCACCTCGTGCCTCGGGCGCCTCCCTCGTCGTCTCCACGGCAGCAGGCGTCCCATTATGAGGCATTGAAACGGGCGACTTGGCAGGAGGAGATTTTGCCGACGGCCTGGCATTGGCAGCAGCGCCACCAGCAAGCTTCGTGTCAAAAACACATTGCTTGGACAAGCGCAGGCACCGGGAGCACGCATCGTTGAGTCCCGAGGTCACCTTCTCACAACGAGTCTTGGATGCCTTACACTCGAAGCAAGAGGTGCTTTTCCGAGCTCCCGCCGGCTTCCTGCTCCAGGGACGGAACAACAGGTCAACGGCCGGCGCCTCAGCCGCCAGCCTCTTCCTCGCTCTGCCATCGTTCAACGACAGACGCGGATCTGGTTGTGGCCCGGGTGCGGTGACGGCGGCGGCGACGGCGGCTTCACCTTCTCCTCGAGGGCGACCCTGCTGGGCATGGACATACGGCTTGTGGAAGGACGGGCCATTGGAAAGATGCGGCGAGGACGCGCTTCGCTTCAGATGGCTGTCCGACGCTGACGCCGGCGACGAAGGCGTGTACGATGAAGCTATGGGGATTGGCGTTGGTCGTAGCGGTGCATTGTCCAGCTTGAATTTAAAAAACGACATGCTGCGCTCATCGTGGTGGGCACGCTCTCCTCTCCTGTCGGGAATTTCTCTCCTTCTTGGCGGGAATTTTTGTCCCCAAAAACCTGGCGGCTACGCTGCGAGTCCTCTTTTTTTTTTTTTTTTTTTTTTTTTTTTTTTTTTTCGGGGGGGGGTGGGGGGGGGGGCCCCCTTTTTTT
>KQ061766.1:34131-46446 GCA_001008035.1 Atkinsonella texensis
TTTTTTTTTTTTTTTTTTTTTTTTACGCGCGCGTGATGGGGGAGAGGACCGCACTTTTTGGCAGCGGAGGATTTGTCGTCGTCGTTGCTAGCGCACGCAGCACAACCCGAGGAACAACACACAACATACACAGAAAAAAAAGGCTCTCCTCGTCCGAGACGTACCAGACCAAGGCGTATGTATCAGGCGTACCAGGCCCAAACCATGTTGCGGTTGCATCCGCCGACGCGGGTCGAACAGGCACAGTCACGTGTGAATGGAGGGATTATCGGCAGAAATGCACGAATTTGCTCACCACGGCGGAATTGCCACTTGGGGAGGGACGAAACGAAGAGCCATTGAGGGAAAAGAAAAAGAAGGTTGCTTGGCGTGGTCTTGGCGTGGTCTTGGCGTGGTCTTGGTTCGGTTTTTTTTCCTTTTTTTTTTCTAGCGATGTTTGTTGGTGCGAGTAATTTTTTATTTTTTTTCCTCCTCTTTCTTTCCTTTTTTTCCTTTTTTCTTTCTTTTGTTTTCGTCGGGGTTTTTTTTTTTTTTTTTTTTTGGGTTTGATGGGACTCGACGGGCCATGATTCCATGTCAAATCACTTATAAGCTTCGACTTCATCCGCAGCAACCAATTTGTGGCTGGTTGCGCAGCCGGTGTTGTGTGCCGAGACCTCAACGAGCTTGACGTTGCCGCAAGTCGATAACAGAGTCTGACTTGAAGTCGGCGAATTGTGCCGAGGTTGCCACCGCGGCTCATGCAATTCGTTCATGCAATGCTGGGGTATCGCGGTGCATTCATTGGATGGATGGTCAACACGGTCAACCTCAGGCCATGCAGCACGAGCAATTGAGAAACGAATTTGTCTGATTTAACGGCGCTTCGATGGACAGACGGCCCGACTTTTTGGAATTGCGCGCTTTGGACTCCGTACTGACTGTAATTCGTCCGGAAAGTAGCTCCCCTTAATAAGGGAATCTGCCCATGATGCAGGATGCAGGATGCAGGATGCAGTCAGTTTGCATGCCATGACTGCACCACTGCATCGTGGCCAGGACAACGACGAAGACCACTTGAGGCAGAGTGCGGAGTACCAGATACAGACAGATACGCGCTTTGGATCATCGGAACGGCAGGCAGTGCTACATTCAAACATGTATGCATATACCTCATCCTCCCTCGCGCCTGCACTGCCATTGCCGGCCTCGTCCTCCTCCTCGCCGTGCCAGCCGCGCAGCCCTCACCAATTGCAACGCTACATAAAGGCGGCACGGCACAAGTTCCTTATCCGGCTATTCAAGTCGAGTCGATCTGCGTGTCTCGACTCAGCACTTACAGATGTGCAACAACAACTTCACCTACCCATAAATGGGGCGGAAGCGGAAGGAAAGGAAGGAAAAGGGGGGGGGGGGGTTCTTGCTGAGTAAATAAACGCGCAGCAACGGATCTTGAAAACTAAACCCAAGACAGAAGAGGTCCCTCCGGACTTAGTTTCGCCGCAGAGGTACATGCCATAGCTGCGAAGTGCAACGTTGCACCCGATTGGGCCATCGCAAGCCCGATCCTTCCTCTCCACCACGCAAGGCAAGGAATACCTATCGTTCGTTACTTGCTGAGGCTATCATCACACACATGCTCACAGAGCCAGAGCCAAGTCCGACTTCAAGGCTGCTCTAAGAAATCTCGTTAAACAATCTTCCTAGACACATAGCAGCGAATTTATGCGTGGCACATTCTAAGGAATATCATCCATCCTTTGGTATAAAGAACATGTGGGTTGGAGTTCCAGGGGATATAAGATGATTCAAGCCAAACCAGGCACGCTAAGGAGAAGACTACGCTGATGGTAAGGATAAGTTCAAGCACGGTGTTCTCTTTAAAGACGACATTGCAGAGGATAGCAAGGCTACGCAGGCTACGTAAGCATCAAGCTGCAGCCTTGATGGAGCCTTCCTCACGTGCCGAGGTAGATTTCCAAAAACTGCGATGCTTAGCTAGCTGCAATACATGCCCTGAAGCCTGGTTTCCTTGGAGTATGTCAATAAGTGCGCTAACTAGCAAGAGCTAATTGCCTATATCTTGCTTCGTACAGTATACATATAAAGTACTAACATAATCCAGCTATTCCCTACCCAGACCTACATTCCACAAGACCAATTAAGGAACCATGCTGTAAAGACATACCCCAACCCAGCATCACGTCTGATATATAGAGCACGTCACAGGCTTAGCGACGGGCAAGACCGTATTCACCCCTTTGCTCCGTTGACACTCGCTTCTGCGCGCCATAGGTGCACAACATTCGTACACCCGCATGGCCAGCGTCGGACAGGGATCGTTGCGACGCAGAAACGTGCCCTGCGCGACGGCTGTAGCGTTCGTGAAACGGGACCTCGTACAGCATATCCACCGAGTAGAGTCTAAGACAAGAGCTGGCTCGTCTCTCTTGTTCCTGATTTTGGATGTGGATGAAAGTGACTTGGGAACAATATGTCAATGGGCCACGCTCCTACAGGGTAGGCTTCTAAACTAGGGGCGGAAAGGGCATGATACGTCAAAGGCAAGACACCAACCACCAGAGGGCTAACTACAAGGTCGGCACAAATCTTAATGAAAAAGGGTGCGCAGTCAGAACAATCTGCGTGATTACGTGACTTGCCATACGCCTAAAGACAAGACCCTTCGTAGAACTTGATCTGTCTCTGCCGAGCGTTATCGATTGTAGGTTTCACAACCAGACAATTGGGTAATTTGGGATTGTTCTTAAAAGACATAGCAAGACAGATGGACGCGGGAACAGGAAAGTGACTTTATAAAAAAATTAAAATAGGTCGTAAGATCCCAGTATCCTATTGATAAAGGCACAATGAATTCCAAGCGCCGAAAAAAAAAATATTAAGACCGCACACAAGCCGTTCTTAGAGTTATCCTCTTGGGGTCGAACCTGTGGCCCCCCTTGAACTTTGATATACAGTTCTCCAGGTTCATATGTTCGTAACCCAAAAACAAAGTCTATACACAACCGAAAGTAGCAAGTCCATCCGTTGCAAAAACATGTACCACACAAGTCGTCAACTCTCCCACAACGCGTCCCTAGTCACAAGTAGCTGGCAGAGGCTTGACTTTCTAGGAGCTTGTTCAACTAGGTCGTAGGTAGGACGTGGATGACGAGACATGAAAGTCAGTTGATTTACAGAACAAAAGCGGCAAGACCAACGATACCGGCCAGACCAGCGCCAGAGAGGGCAGCAGCCTTGCCGGCACCGGCAGTAGGAACCGATGGATGGTTTGAGCTCTTGGAGGGAGTGTCGGGCCTTCCCTTGGGAGTATCGGGCACTCCAGTGGGAGTGACGGCGGGAACAGTGCTGTTGGGGAAGTTGCCGGGGCTGGCGGCGGGACTGAGGAAGCATGTTAGCCAGAACCCTCAATAGGTTTGGGAGATTGGCGCTACATACCAGGTGTGGCAGACAACGGCACTGCTGCTGGTCACAGGCTTGATGACAGTGCAAGGGCAGTCGAGCGTCAAGGTCGTAGCCTGTCAGATCCGTGTTAGTTTATATGATGGCATAATCCGAAGGGAACTGCGGAGCAAACGAGCTGTTGAGTTCACGCCTGGGTGGAAGGACGCTCTCATTCAACTCTCTTCCAAGCATTACCAACTCTTCGATTGGATTGCAGGATTCATACCTCGGTAACAGTGTAGACCTTGCCGCCGTGGGTAATCTGAGTAGGTTCAGGGCACCACGTGACGTAGTGGTCGACGACCACGGTGGTGACATTGTGGCTCGGAGAGCTGGTGTTGTTCCAGGCGTTGGCGCCAACGGCAGCAGCGATGAGAGCAGCAGCGGACTTCATTTTGACTGTATTAGGATGAACTCGAAGAGTTGATTATGTAGTAACGAACGTAGGTGACTGAAAGTCGGGTGTGCAGAAATGCCTAACGAGTGTGCGTGGGTGTGTGGGTGAAGAAAAGAAGAAGAGTCCAAGTCGAAGGAAGCCGGGAGGAGCACCTTTATAATAAGGAACAATGGAGCGCGGGAGATTATAGATTATGGTATAGTAAAAGGGGGGGTAAGGGGAGATTAGGAGGGAACAGGGGTTGAGAGACGATGACAAGAAAAGAATGGAGTAACGGATGGAGAGGCGTGAGATGAGGCAGGCCGTCCATGAGCGGCGCTAGAGAAGGGAGTGTGCGGATGGATCTGGTGAGTGATGTATGTGTCGTGGACGTTGTACGCATGTACGGAGAATACACATACTCCTGAAATATAATCTTCTTCGGCCCTATCTATGGTGAGGGCTCTACGGAAAATACTAATAAACACTTTAGAAGCGCTTGCAACAAAAAGATGACGTGTGGGTTCATTATTTCTAGATACCTTATGAGATATTTTTGAAATCTTTTGTTGTAAATGCCTAGTCGTTATTCGGTTGAGAATCAATACTGCAAACCCTTGAAGAGTGGTCATTGTACAGAGAGAGTATTACAGAGCTCTTACGAGCAACGGGGGTGGCGCGCGATGCGATGAATACTGATGAGCATAAGCATGGGCTGCATGCATGACTGCATAGTTCGGGCGAGAAGCACCAGCAAAGCACAACCGGGCAAACATGGCAGGTGGAGCCAGCTGGCCTCTGGTCATGCGAAGCGTCGCGCTCGTGTGTGTGTGTGTGTGTGTGTGTGTGTTGGTTTATTTGTTTGGCGCATTGTGCTAATTATCGCGAGCGAGCAATAAAGACTCTCCTACGAGAGGTGGAGGAGGAAGTGGGAAAGGAGTGGGAAAGGAGTGGAAAGGAAGTAGACAAGGAGTGGATACGGAGTGGACTAGGAGTGGGCTTCAGACTGGACCGTTTCGGGCAAATCAATACAACGGGAAATGGGATGGCAATGCTAGGCGGTTTTGTTGGCCCGAAGTGGAGCAGGTGTGAGGATGACAATGCGGTGGTTGTGGTTGTGGTGGTGGCGGGGGCATTGCTCCAGGCACCACAGCCGAATGGATGAGAGGCAAAGAAAAAGAAATCAAGGAATAATATTGGACCCAGTTCCTGCCTGCCAGCCAATTCACCACCGCGACAAGGATCAAGGATGCAAGGGTAGGCCAAGCATGGGTAAGAGTGAGAAGCTGCAAGGTACCCGCCCCCTCGCATCCCACGCGCCGGCCGAGGCGTCTTGTCTGTTTTGGCAAAAGCTATGCAGTGTCATTAAACAGGCCTGATGCACGGCACTGTGCATGAAGTGAGAAATAGGCTGGGCCTTTTCCTCTACGTTGACGGTAGAGAGGTAGCTATCGACCTAAGGTGCCCTACGTCCCAAGGTAAGTACCTAGGTGGGTAGTAGGTAGTTAGGAGGTAGGTACTCCTGCCTTGCCAGGGAAGGAGGCTATTATGCCAGCCGCCAGACGCATCCCGACAGCTGGCTACCGCTGCTCTTAATCCCCGATGGCACTGTTTTCTCCGCGCAATTCTGGCGTCTGCCTGTCGGCACGCCACTGCTAATACGCGCTATGATTGGCCCGACGCCCAGCCGACAGCTGTGCACAACCGTGTATCGTCCAAGTGGACCTGAACTAATAATCTTGCCCTTGTCGGCTACCCATGTTGCATGCTCAGCTCGGCACAAGCTAATCGATCACTTATCCATTGGCATCCAGTTTATCTGTCCGATTTTCTTTCCCCTCCAGAAAGACAGGCTAATGCGACTAGATAGATGTGTTTCCCACCGCTAGTCATGCAATTTTGGCCCTGAAGATCATTTCTTGCAAAGAAGAAGATTCATTTCACAGAGCCTGGTCAGCATGGTGGACGCGCAAGCTGGATGCAATTCACGAGTTTTGCGCTTCGCCGCTATGCTTCTACCGGCACGGGTTGGGGGGGCAGGTTTCGCGATGGGTCCTGCCTGCCTGACCCAGCTGTGCATGGTAATCTCTTTTCAACCCTCGTCTCTGGTCCGCGGAGCCAACCAAGACGATCTTGAGCTTTCCTGCTCATTGACCATGCTACCATCTATTTTTGCGACACTAGCCAGGCTCGTGGTAATTGCAGCCCCTACCTATGAACCTATCAATACACGCATATTATCAGCCAGGTGATTCAGAATGCAACTGCACCGAAAGGGGCTGTGGCTAATAGGCATAATGCTGTGATATGCATCTTGGTCGCGCGACGCGACATGCAGAACATGGACACCAGAGACACGGTGTTTTTTTCAGTACCGGACCAGACAAGATTGAGCTACCGTAGGCTAGGCTACGGCATTCAGATTCGAATCTTGTGCAAGGGCTAATTCGCGGGCCGCATGTCTCTCTATCTTTGCCGCTTTCTCGACCACTTCGTAAAAGAGAAATTTGCGGTTCTGTCCGGTTAGCGTGGCGCCCGCCAAATGAGTCGTGGACATCGATCGAGTCACTGCTGAAAAGCCAACTTTTCCACCACAATAGCATATAGCATGAAATACCCTGTAGCTGGTGCCACTATCTATATTTTATTCATGTACGTACTACGCATACGCAGTAGGTAGGCGGGTACACACGGTACAAACATCAAATAGGCAATTTTCCATGTCACGGTGATATTGCGGCTGAATCTTACTGGGCTGGATATGTGCTAGAGCTGAATCAAATGTGATCTAGAAGCCCGAGGAAGGAAGGAAGTCATAGCCAGAATAAAAGATGCTGCCGTATGACCACGCCAGCTCCCAAGCCATTGTGACCTAAATATAGAGCGCAGTGCTCCGTGCATACAGACTATTATGCATTCTATTACATGTTTTTTTACGGAGTGTGTACGGAGTACTTCCCAACGTCATGGTCGCTCCAGAAGCCATGGCTGTCAGCACCGTGATGCATGCACAAATCCCCCGTCTTGCCCCTTTCAGCCCGATACGGAGTGCAGTCTTGACCAAAAGACCGGGTAGCTAGCTCATTCCGGTGTAGCGAGAAAATGTCCTGTAGCTCCGTCCAAGGCGCTCATGCAGGAACGGGGCTTGCTGAAAGAGCGTTGACGGAGTGATGGCACCTCTGTTGATAGCGCCACTATGTCCCGATAAATTCATTTATCCATCACCACTTGGGCCCGCAAGTGTGGCCAGCTGCAGTCCTATCAGGTAAGGGTATTGTTTTGGCTGAGAGCTCCCCTACGTTCATCCCATCCGCTCAATGTGCACGTCTCTGCCCGTGGGATTCTATTCGCGTGATAAGTGACATGTCTGATGAATCCTGAGGAGTCGCGATCCAGACCATCGCTGCTAACGACGCTACACGGATCCACGCAGTCCTGTTCAGACTACACGCTGCTAGAGACAGCTTCCTGACCAGCATAGGCGGCGAATAACGGGAGATTGATGTCGGTTGTTTAGCGAGATGCGTGAGCTTCCAGCAGTCTTCTATCTTACCGTACCCTCACTACATAAACGGTACTTGTATTCCCGTACAACAGCCGGGTGTTGCCAAGTATCTATGTGTAGATCCGTAATTTGCCGGGACTTCTATCACAGTGAGGCTCGCACGGAAATTAAAGTATCTCTCACCCCCCCGCCAGTCCTGATTGGTCCACCGGTTCCCTCTTTTTTTTCTGCAAAGACTGGGACCTTGCATTACAATTTACCTCAAGACGATGCAACCAGCATCGACGGCCTCGTATCCCAAAGGCAGCACTTGTCCGTTATAGGGTAATCATGTCAATGACGGACCGTGATTGGTGGAATGTAGCGCTGACTATCTAGAATAAGTTAGGCTCAGAATGCCGCCCTGACTCATTGCTCTTTCCGACCATCCCAGTTAGGCGCTGGGTAGGCTATTGTTGTCCACGTTGGCCTGAAGCGCCATGGTTTGGTTAGTTAGTATAGCTGTGTCACGCAAAGCGCTGTGAATATTAGTGGAATGATAATGCCTGTTTAGTCGCAAACGTATCGTTATGCTATTATTATGCACACGAAAAATAAAAATAAAGGAACTTGAGTGAGATTAATTCTATGCAGTTGAGCTTGACTCGTCACAGTTTTTTTCGTTTATTACTGCTGGTGACAGGTGGCAAAGGCGTGCGCAGCGTAATCGCTACTGTTTCCACGTCTCTGGATGGCGCCGCCGGGCCAAGAATCTTGGGCAACAGCGAGACCCCTCTGCAATTTCCCATTATCCACTGAGCAATCAAATCAATCAATCCATTGGCGTTATCAACATCCCGTGACCAGCGCCTGGTTTTTCCTTTTTTGTTTGTCAAGTTACAGCAGCAGGCACCATGTTTCTTCGCGTCCCTTTGCTTCCGAGAAAATCACACGAGCCCTTCTACTCTATGTACAGTAAGCAGATAAGACGGTTTGTTTGTGTAAATGGCACACTCCGTGGCTGGCTGTCGCTATACTAAGATAGCACCGCGGATCCATCTGAAATGCGATCTGGTTGATGCCTTTTTCTGCACATCTTGTCTATTTCCTCCCATGCTGTTCAACATTTGCCAGAACCTGTCCATCTCGATCCTTCCAATTTACCTGGTGGTTTCCTTCCTACCATGTGCTATCTCAGTCAGCCGAGCCTGTCCAACAAGGCTGTTTAAGCGCGCAGCCTTCATCCCTTGCCGTCTGTGGGCAAGCGAAACGCAGATGTCGACCAGTTGCAGTCGTTGGAAAGCTTCCCACAGTCAGCAAATTGCAAAGCGGAACCCGCCCCAGATAATTAATTAAAACTTGGCCGGCGGCCACAATGCTTCCCCACACACCACCGGGGGTAGCCGTAGCTATTGTCCGGGGGGTTTTTTTTTGTCGTTGGTGGATCGAGCATGGGCTCACTTACCGATAAGTGGGAGGAGACAAGTTGCCACAGCCGGCTTAACTGGGTCGTTTAATTTCCCACTTCACCTGACGTTATCATGCGATCTGGCGAGTTAGAGCAAGTGCTGTCCATGCAAGATGCGTCCGAGCTGCGACGCGCTGCTAAAAAAAAACTGCAACGCTATTCCACAGCCCATCCTATCCCCCATCAAAACTCCTGAAGAATTTCCCCATCTCATCAAGGCCGGCTTGTAATTGGTCTGTCTGATCGTATCATCACTTTGCCCTCGGCTCTAGCTGCAGGCATCGTAGGAGGAAAGACACCCACTCAGGGCACTATTAATAATAAAAAATGCTGCATTGATGAATCGACGACCCACGAGCAAGCTCCATCTGTTGGTCTCGGCACTCAAGATTATTAGCATAATATATGCTCTGTAAAAAATAACCGACAACAGTTCAACTCGGATAGACGGAAAAACATCGGCATCCCAGCCAGGCCGGAGCTTAATTTGTTTCCTGTTTTTTTTAGGTGCCAAAAAGCAACATGGGTTTATCTCCCGAGCCCCCTTACATGTTTTCCCCGAGACAAGAAGTCTGCCTCGCCATGCTCGACGGCCGGCGGCACCCTTGCATCCAACCGTCCCCAAATTTTCTCCTCTAGGCTCCGAGATTAAAAGAAAAATGTCGACTCTGGAAAGGAAGATGCCGTTCCTGTTGCGGTACAGATGAAACTGCCTTTGGCCGGCAGTTACTCATCCCGGTCGGTTAGGCTCCTAGCTCGTCAAAAACTCCGTGACTCGGTTTTTTCTTTGATCCCACTCTCTCTCTCTCTCTCTCTCTTTGGTTTGCTTTTCCCGAGTTATTTATTGTTGGTGTATTCAGGTGCTGGCGCCTTTGCTTGGGCGGGAAGCTCCAGATGGCCAGTAATCACCAGTCGGCTCAGCGTGACAGCGAGCCCGTTTCCCCCCCTCCTTATTAGTGTTCAAGTCCTTCTGGGAGAGAGATGTTTTCGCACAGTTTGCCTCTGCGCGAGAAAAAAAAAAAGGCTTTCTAAGCACTTTGCGGCCAAGAAGCCATCGTTCACCGCCGTAATGGGTTCTCCTAACCTGCTTGACCATTTCTTCGACGCAGGCATCTCTTCTCAGTCATTTAAGAGGTTCCCTCGGTAATGTTAACCCTTGGAAAACCGGTCGGCACGCCATCACGATTTGGTCGGGAAACGTGGCAGTCTGGCCGTATTACTAATGGACTCACCACCACCACAAATCACCAGTCATTAGCCCTGCGTGACGGGCCAAACTGGGATTTGAAAAAGATGGCCAACGATCAGGAACAATCATTTCTTCACAAAGGGCACAACGCATCACGGCCTCGATCAAATACACAGCCATCTTTCTGTCTTTTGGGGACATAAAGTATCCCAGTGCTTTCTAACCATGACGACAATGAGGGCAGTCGGTATGGTCTACCGCCCCAGTCTTCAACGCTCACAAAACGAATACGAATGACTGACGTGACCTAGACATCAAAGGCGGGAAAGGCGAACGCGAAGCTCTCTTCATCAACCCAGATACGCCGAAACCAACGCCATCAGAGGGCCAAGCCATCGTCAAGATCAAAGCCTTCGGCATCAACCGCATGGACATCCTTCAGCGACAAGGCCTGTATCCCGTCCCACCGCAGGCGCCCAAGACCCTAGGCGTCGAATTCAGCGGCGTCATCGAGTCCCTCGGGCCTGGCAACAAGCAGGGCGCTTTCAAAGTCGGCGACGAGGTGCTGGGGCTGGCGTACGGAGGTGCCTACGCCGTGTACATCGCCGTGAGCTCTCGGATGCTCCTCCACAAGCTCGACCACATGAGCTTCGAGCAGGCCGCCGCCATCCCCGAGACGTGGATCACCGCCACGCAAGCTCTCCATATGGTGTTGGGCTTCGCGGAGGGACGGTCCATCCTCTGGCATGCCGGCGCCTCGGGCGTGAGCGTCGCGGGCATCCAGCTGTCCAGAGCGGCTGGCGCGACCGAGATATTCGCTACGGCTGGATCCGACGACAAATGCAGGTTCGTCACCTCCGAGGTTGGCGCCACTGCTGCCTTCAACTACAAGACGCAGGATTGGGTCCGGGAGATCATGGACAGGACGGGGGGCAGGGGCGTTGACTACATCGTCGACTTTGTGGGCGGAGACTACTTCCAGAAGAACCTCGACGTGGCGGCTAGGGATTGCAGAATCGTGCTGTTGGGCATGCTGAGCGGTGGCAAGGTCCCCTGCGCGGACATTGCACAAATTCTGATCAAGAGGATCCGTATTGAGGGGAGTACGCTGCGGAGCAGAGATGAGGCTTACCAGGCGAGGCTGAGGGATAAACTGGAGACGTACTGTCCTCAATTTAGGGAGGGCAAGTTCAAGATTATTGTGGATAAGGTCATGCCGTGGGAGGAGATCCAAGAGGCTCACAGGTACATGGAGGATTCCAAGAACACGGGCAAGATTGTCTGCACGATTTCCTGAAGAGACACGATTGTCCCCCCCCCCCTTTTGGTGCCTCCTAAGAGCCCCATAGCTACGGTGACTAATCAAATCAATTGAGCGACAAGTAAATGACGACAGCTGTGAAATAGCGCTATGGAATGAGGTTGTGCTTTGTGTTCGTCGTTGCTCCGTGAAAGGTGCAGGTTAGTGCTCTTTTATCCATTTCAGCATCTGCTCGTATGCCGTAGCTTGTGCATCTCTGATGGAGGAGTCAGCGTAGGCCCCCACCACGGCGAAGCCTTGTTACAAGTCAGTCTTCCATTCCGTATAATTGGAACAAATGGTTGATTCGTAGTCGGAGATACTTACCGTGCGGAGCCCCGGGATAAACCTGCACTTCATGCTCCAAATTGGCCTTCGACATGGCATCCTCTCCCGCCGTGCGCACCGCGTCAGGGAACAACGGATCATCCTCGACACAGACCAAGCTAAGAGGGACCTTCAAATTGTTGAAATCGTCCGGCGCGACAGACGCAGCGTGGGCCAGGGCTCCAGCCTTGATATACGGGCCCTTCCCACCGGCCCCAGCTTCCTCGTCGCTGCTCTTCCCCTCATTCTCCTGCGCCAACAAGAGAACAAAGCGCGCTCCGACGCAGTACCCGACAGCGTATATGCCCCCTCCATGCTTGATAGCATCTGCATACTGATCGTGCGCCGCCTCGACGACCTTGTGAAGAATGGGCATGACCTTGTCGGGCGTAATGCGGGCTAACCACATGTCGATCATGAATGACTTGGTGACCTCGACGGCCTTGAGCTTCACCTGCTCGAGTATGGAGGAGGAGGAGTCCGTGATGGCCGTGGAGGCCGGGGACGTGTCGCCGGAGAGGAAGTCGGGCATGAGGACCAGGAAGCCTTCTGAGGCGAACTTGTCGGCTTGGATTTGGTTGTTGGTCGATTTGATGCCCGTGCCGCCTGTGAGGAGGAAGAGGAGCTTGCAAGGGGCATGGGGGTAGTCTGCTGGCTTGGAGATGTAGACCTGGAAGCGACGGTTAGAGACTCTTGTCACCGGGGGGGGGGGGGGGGGGGGTGGGGG
>KQ061766.1:48579-70884 GCA_001008035.1 Atkinsonella texensis
TTTGGTGTTTTTTTTTTTTTTTTTTTTTTTTTTTTTTTTTCTCTTGGCGGGATGGCTGACTCGCCTCGTGTGCAGCATCCTCGTCATTCTCGACGTCGAAGTTATCGAACAGCTGGGCGTACAAGAAAAGGTGGGCAACCCAACAGCCGTCGAGTCGAAAGCAGCCAACCCCGCGGCCATGACTGGAAATGACTTCTATGGAGCCAAGAAGGAAGAGCCAAAGTCCCAGACGATGCCTTCGCGACCGGCTACGCACGACGGGGGCAACATTTATCCTATTGAAGGTTTGTCACCCTTCCAGCACAAGTGGACCATCAAGGCACGAGTCTCAATGAAGTCCGATATCAAGACCTGGCACAAGCCCACTGGAGAAGGTAAGCTCTTCAGCGTGAACCTGCTTGACGAGAGTGGAGAAATCAAGGCCACGGCCTTCAACGACCAGTGCGACGCCTTCTACGACTTGTTGCAGGAAGGCTCCGTCTACTACATCTCCAGCCCGTGTCGAGTTTCCTTGGCAAAGAAACAATTCTCAACCCTCCCCAACGACTACGAAATCACATTTGAAAGGGACACGAGGATTGAGAAGGCTGAGGACCAGACAAATGTGCCCCAGGTTCGCTTCAACTTCTGCACCATCCAGGAATTGCAAAACGTGGAAAAGGACAACACTGTCGATGTCATCGGTGTGCTCAAGGAGGTTGGCGAGGTCAGCCAGTTCACATCCAAGACTTCAGGCAAGTCCTTCGAGAAGCGGGACCTCACCCTCGTTGACGACACAGGCTACTCGGTCCGCGTCACGATCTGGGGCAAAACCGCCAACTCATTCGACGCCCATCCCGAGTCCGTGGTTGCCTTCAAAGGAACCAAGGTCTCCGACTTTGGCGGCAAGAGTCTCAGTCTCCTATCCTCGGGGACCATGACCGTCGACCCCGATATCCCAGATGCCTATCGCCTCAAGGGCTGGTTTGACTCTGCCGGCCGAAACAACAACTTCGCGACCCACCAGAACATGGCCAGCATGGGCAGCGCCACGGGCCGCAAGGACGAGAGCAAGACCATCTCCCAGGTCAAGGACGAGAACCTGGGCATGGACGACACAGTATACTACTCCATCAAAGCCACCATTGTCTTCGTCAAGCAGGAGAACTTCTGCTACCCCGCCTGCTCGAGGGAAGGATGCAACAAGAAGGTCATTGAGACCGGTGACGGCACCTGGCACTGCGAAAAGTGCAGTGTATCCCACGACAGGCCAGACTACCGCTACATCGTCTCGCTCAATGTCGCAGATCACACGAGCCACCAATGGCTAAGCTGCTTTAACGAGACAGGCGTGCTCATCTTTGGCATGACGGCCAATGAACTCATGGAGCTGAAGGAGAATGACGATGCCAGATTCATGGCAGTCTTTGAGACTGTCAACTGCAAGAAGTTCAGCTTCAGATGCAGAGCGAAGATGGATAACTTTGGCGATATACAAAGGTTTGCCGACGAGAGCTCTTTCCTTCAAAGCCATCTTAATCGGCATAGGCTAACTCGAATCACAGGGTTCGGTATCAAGTCATGAGTGTCGCACCGTTGGATTTCAAGTCTGAGGGCGAGAGGTTGGCTGAGCTGATCAAGCAATATGACATCAATTCGTGATTGAAGGGCGTACATAGATAGGGTTGATCGGACGAGCACGACTGTATAATCTCGGATCACGTGCGTGTTGCTCTGGAAGGCCAAGTTGTACCACGTAATGAGACTTTGTACGGGATGAATGCAGGATCATGCATGGGCTTTTGTTTTCCATCGAGGGTTTTAAGAAATGTCATTTGCTTTTTGCTTTGACGAGACTTTTTCGCCTGAACATTGGTGCTTCACGAATGGGAGACGTGTCGTGGACATATTTCATGCCTGTTCAAACCACTGTGGGTACTTGTGCCATACACGCACAATGGTATTATTGAAAAATGTCTGAGCAGATAGGCTGCTTCCGTTTCTGCTGGGTGATCCGACCAGCAGCTTTTTTTTATTTCAGGCTTGGGGTATCCCATCGATTTCGATGTTTTGCTACCGAGATTAAATTTCACTCAATTGGCAACTTCTCATGCTTCCACGGTCGCTTACCGTCTCCGTCGCCGTACCCGGCCGTGGCTTGGTAGTCGGCCCGCACCTTGTACTTGTAGATGGTGAGGCCCTCGAGGCCGACGGGTCCACGGGCGTGGATCTTGTTGGTGCTGATGCCGACTTCTGTGCCGAAGCCGTAGCGCATGCCGTCCGCAACGCGGGTGGACGAGTTCCAGTAGACGCCCGCCGAGTCGACCTGATTCATGAACTTTTCCGCGTCGGCGGCGTCGGCAGTGAGGATAGAGTCGGTGTGGTGCGAGCCGTGGGTGTTGATGTGCTCGACGGCCTGGTCGAGACCGGACACGGTCTTGACGGCCAGGGTCAGGGACAGAAACTCGGTGTCGAAGTCGGCTTCGGTGGCGTCCTGGATGGCGGCATCCGTGCGGGATGCGACGAGGGCTGCCTTGCTGGCAGGGTCGCAGCGCAGCGAGACGCCCTTTGCGGCGAGAGCAGCGGCCACGCCGGGGAAGGAGGTGCTCAGGGCGGTGTCCTGGACAAGGAGCGTCTCGAGGCTGTTGCAGGCGGCCGGGTAGCTTGTCTTGGCGTCGACGATGGCAGTCATGGCCTTTTGCGGGTCGGCTGTGGCAGTGAGGTAGATGGCGCAGAGACCGTCGGCGTGGCCCAGGACAGGAATCTTGGTGGACTCCTTGATGTAGCGGACCAGCTCGTTGGAGCCTCGGGGGATGACGAGGTCGATGTAGCGGTCCTGGGCCAGCAGCTGAGCAATGGCATCGCGGGTCGTTACAAGTTGAACGGCTCCGTTGGGCACGTCAGTCGAATCGAGGGCCGAGGAAATGACCTTTGAGATGGCGACGAAAGATTCGGTAGACTCCTTGCCGCCTGAATTGATCAAAAAGTCTGTCAGCAATTGCACTGAAAGGGAGGGAAAAAAAAGGACACACACGCATTAATACTACCTTTGAGAATGGCCGCATTGCCAGACTTGATGGCCAGACTTGCAATGTTAGCAATGACCTCGGGACGAGCCTCAAAGATGATGAGTAGCACGCCAATGGGACACGAGACTCGCTCGAGCACGAAGTCGTCGTCCAGCTTGGTTCGCATCTGGATCTTGCCGACTGGAAGGGGCGGGGACAAAAAAGGTCAGTGAGGAGTTCCCTGCAACCACGGAAGAGGAAACACAAACCTGGATCTTGCAGGTCCCGAACGTCCAGCACGCCCTTCAGCATGTCTTCCCACTTGCCCTTCCTGCCCAGGTCCAGTCTTGAGACCAATGCCTCGCGGAGGGAACCGTTGGCGGCGGCGGTTCGGGCAAGTTCGAGATCGCGCGCGTTCGCGGCGAGGATTTCGTGCTTGGCAGCTGTGAGCGCGGTGTGGATGGCGTCGAGGGCGGCATTGCGAGCCGATGCCGGAAGGGAGGCCAATGCGAAGGAAGCTGTCTTGGCGTCTTTGGCGACGGCCTCGGAGGATGCGTTGGTGAGGGACATGTTTTGGAATAGGGATGGGTGATGGGTGATGGGTGATGGGCGAAAGAGACAGACGCACATGAAAGCAAGTTGGAATGACGTTGCTGCTGCCCCGCCGTGGGGTAAAATGGCAATCAATGTCAACCCGAATCATGATGGAGTAGAAGAGCTTGTGAGAATCGCCTGATAGTGCAGAAATAGAAATGGCCTTGAAGACTGGACTTGATCGACAATTCTAGCTCGCTTGCTGCACGCGTCTTGGTTAGAAAGGGTATCGGAACCAAGCTTGACCGTCTCTACTGACGTTTCTCATATCGAATCGAATCGTCCCGTCTAATGTCGTGTCATCTACGCCCTCGTGGCCAAACCACATCTTACACCCATCACGCACCCTCGCCAGGCATCCTCCCAACAACATCAAAACCCACGTTCCCCCCGCTCAACACAATGCCCAGGTCCCATCCCCCCCTCCCGCCCTCCCTCTCAACCATCTCGCGGAAGTCCTCGTCGAACAGCGCGACCGCCAGCCCAACACACGCACTCGGCTCAACAACGACCTTCATCCGCTCAAACACAAGCCTCATCGCCGCCCCGATCTCCTCCTCCGTAACGCTGTACATGCCGCTCACAAGCCTCCTCTCGTAGATCACGCTCCACGGCCACTTTCCCACCGGCGTGCGCAGCCCATCCGCCACCGTCCGCGTCGACACGCTCTCGATCCTCTCGCCCGAGTAGTACCCTCTCCTCCCGTCGTCGGCGCCCTGGTAGCTTGGCTCTGCACCGAAGACGCGTATGCCCGTCCCCTCGGCCGAGAGAGCCACGCCGGAGAGCATGCCTCCTCCGCCACACGGCGCCATGATGCCATCCAGGCCCTTTGCAGAGGCGTGCCCGTAGCAGTAGGGGGGCTTCGCCGAATCGGCCAGCTCGCGCACTTGCTCCTGGAGTTCGAGACCCAGCGTGCCCTGTCCGAGCATGATGTCTGGGTGGTCATAGGGGGGAACAAGCCGCGCGCCCGTCTCGGCAATGACCTTTTCGGCGACGGCCTCTCGTTCGGCGGACGTGCTGCCGCTGACGTACACCGTTGCGCCGTAGCCTCTTGTCGCGGCTACCTTCTGGCGCATGGAGATGGTGGGCATGACGATGTGCGCTTTGATTTTGTTCTCGCGGGCTGCGAGGGCGAGGGCCTGCGCGTGGTTGCCTGGCTCTGGTTAGTTGATGCCGTGTCGTTCTCCCATGACTATACATGGAAAGGAAAAGAGAGAGGGTTGGAGGATATCAGTTGTTTCCGTTCCAGTCATCTTCGTCAACCACTTGAATACTTGGCAGTCCCCTTCTTCATCCAACCCGTTTCATGTGTCCTCATACCACAACCCCAACACCGCCCCCCACACCGATATAGAGAAGAACAGCGACAAAAGAAGGGATAAAGCGTCCAAAGAAGATGAAAATAAACTCACCAGAACTATGCGTAACAACCCCCCTTTCCTTCCCCCCACTCTCAACCCACCCTTCCTCCATCATCAACCTCTCCAGCGCATGAAACGCACCTCGGATCTTGAATGCCCCGATGCGTTGCAAGTTCTCGCACTTGAACCAGAGTCTCATCTTCGGACATGCAGACCTTCTTCCCTCAAATCGTGTGCCCTTCAAGTCCCGTGCCGAAGAAGCCATATGCGACAGGGAATGGTTTGTGAGGACGGGTGTGCGATGGATATGTGGCTTTATCACCGTATGTGCTTCCTGGACGGAGAGGCGGCAGAGAGGCAGTGACTTGGTGGCCATTTTCGATGAATAGACAATTAAGTGAGTATTCTTGGGACATAAAAGTATGAGGACCGAGAAGGTTGGATGTTGGTGAGGAACTCGAGGGGTGATTGGCTTGCATATATAACACCAAATACGAAGGACATGCATGCTCCGAATCCCCAGGCGGCCAGGCCCACACCGGGTATCGACGTTTGTAGTCGCAACACGGCGCAGCGCGCCTAAAACTAAGGCAACATCGTGCTTCCACCGACGGACAGATTAAAAAAACCCAACAAAATGTTCCGTACATCATGTCATAATGGAACAAACTAGCGTTCATGCTTTTATTCGATATCACAGTCGCTGCCCTCACGGCGCAAAATCTCCTCCGCTTGTCTCAATATTTAGCAAGTACAATAAATCGGGTTAAGGTCAAGTTCCATTTTCCAAAAGACTCCCATGTGCGTTGTAAGACATGTCAACAACTATCAAAAATAACAGAGGAACAGACTTATTTTACTTCTGGTTCTCGGGTCGCAGGGAGCTGTAAGACACAATCAAGATTAGCAACTGATCTGTCTTGGAAGTTAAAAAAAAAATGGATCAACGCACCGAACGGCCTTGCCGGCTCTCCAGATCTCCAAGTTTCGAATCTCCTCCATCTCGGCCTCGTATCGCTGACGGTAATCGGCCTGGCTGTTGTACTCCAGAGATCGCTTGGTCTCAGAGCCATCTTTGACAGCATCGTACAGGTTGTTGAAGACGGGCTTCAGGGCATCCTTGAACTTGGGAGTCCAATCAATGGCGCCACGGCGAGCAGTGGTGGAGCAGGCCTCGAACATCCAGTCCATGCCGTTGGCACCAATCAGAGGGTACAAGCTCTGGGTGGCCTCCTCAACAGTCTCGTTGAAGGCTTCGCTGGGGCTGTGGCCACGCTCACGCAGAACTTCGTACTGAGCGAGGAACATGCCGTGGATACCGCCCATTAGGCAGCCACGCTCACCATACAGGTCAGAGTAGACTTCCTTCTCAAAGGTGGTCTCGTACAAATAGCCGGAGCCAATGGCGACACCCATGGCAATGGCCTTCTCCTTGGCCTTGCCGGTAACGTCCTGGTAGACGGCGAAGGAGGAGTTGATGCCACGGCCCTCACGGAACAGAGTTCGCACAGTGCGGCCAGAGCCCTTGGGAGCGCAGAGAATGACATCGACATTGGTGGGGACGTCGACCTTGGTGAGGTCCTTGAAGACGGGGGAGAAGCCGTGAGAAAAGTACAGAGTCTGCATTTATCAAAAGAATCAGCATATTGTCTTTGAAATTATTTATCAGCAGCGTTGCTCGCTGTGACATCGAAGCCTGCAGAGGCCTCAAGAGGTATTGGGGCATGGAGATAGCTCACCTTGCCCTCAACAATCTGGGGCTTGATGGCAGGCCAGGTCTCAGACTGAGCGGCATCGGAGAGCAAGTTCATGATGATGGTACCACGACCAATGGCTTCATCAACCTCGAACAAGTTCTTGCCAGGGACCCAGCCATCCTGGACAGCGTCCTTCCATGACTTGCCGTTCTTGCGAACACCGATAATGACGTTGAGGCCGTTGTCGCGAAGGTTCAGGCCCTGACCGTGACCTTGAGAGCCGTAACCAATAAGGGCCAAGGTGTCATTCTTAAAGTATTTCTGGTCACAGTCAGTAAAACTAGGGTCCACAACGTGGAATCAGCGGTCAATTGACTTTGACCGCAGAAAAACAAAAACACCAATTGACGCCTTTTTGACCACTTGATCGCCTTTTTCTAGGTGGCATGACTTACGAGGAGCTTGTCCTGGGGCCAGTCAGAGCGTTCTGTATCCGACAACCGGGAAAACAATCAGCAATCCAAAAACCAGGCAATCGGAGGCGGAGCTCATTTTTTCGTATCTCCTACCATAGACGTCCTCCTTGTGACCAGCAAAGTCCATAGTCTTAACACCTCGAGCTTGCTGAACAGCAGCGCCAACGGCGGGACAAACGGCAGTAGCGCGAACAAGCTGCCTGGCGGCCATGAAGGAGCGCTGTTGCACGCGAGGTGCGGCCAGCTGGCGAGCTGCGCGCAGAGACTTGGAGAAACCTCTCGAGGCCATTGTGGTTCTGGAGGCAAGAGACTTGGTGTTGATGACGGATAGCGTATGGGGTGGAAAAGGAAAGGGGAGAAGGAAAAAAATTGTTGGTTTAAGCTTTGGATTCGTCGAAGGTGACGGGAAGCGGAATTTTGGGGACAGCAAGGCGAAGGGGAAAGCACTTGGAGCTGGGGAAGCCGATTTCGGTCACCGGGGTGGAATTTGTGTTGTGGCCGGCGAGTTGCAATGCAATATGGAAGGGAAGGCCCTAAAAAAAAACCTGCCTGTGCCTACACTCGTCTTGGCCCCGCTTGCAGCTGGCAGCCTGCCCACCATTCAGACCAACGGCATTTCCAGAGCTGCAGCAATTAATCGCCCGCTGTAACGGGGTCAAAAATTAGCGGCCAATTCCTCGTAATACTGCGATACTGCTGGCCAGGCTCCAGCATCCGATGCCATCAACGCGCGCTCAAATCTGCACATCTAGCCTTCCAACCGCAACCGGATCCCCGCATCTCGGCATATTCCACTCATCACATCACCGCCTCCCAGCATTACTTCCACAAAGCAACACCGGTGTCCCAGCCTCAGGCGGCAAGCAGCCGCTGCTCCCCTCCGAAATGAGCTCCAGTACGGGTCCACGTCCCGCCCCGCTTCCGCAGCAAGCAACGACTGACACAAGAAAACATGCCCAATACAGAGACACCACTCCATCACGAACGAACCTCGTGCTCTCTACTCTATTATTACAGTACTCTTATCTCGCTTACACTTCCCCTCGCACTTGGCAACTGTCGAGGTGGACAGGGGAAAGTGCAACGCCATCACGACTCACGCTTGAAACTGCACCAGGTTCTGCAAATATGTCTACGAAAATCGTGAAAAACAGTTTGGCAACATTGCATGAGGACAGCACCAGGCAAGGTATCACGATCACGAATACCGCTCCATGCTCTACCTGCCTACATGTCCGCCCCCACGAACATACCATGTGCGCGGCCAAGGATCTCTCTCTGACCTAACAAATTCACCCAAAACAAAAACAGTTGGAATTAGCAGCCATCGAGCTGACAACCTGCGCGTTGATTGGTGGATGTGGCTCGGATAGATAGTTGACCCGGAGGCCCGACTAGGCTCCACACCTCCTATCCCCACGAGCCTCATGCCCACGAAGATAGCCTCAATAAAAATCATTAATTATCAAGTCTGTTACAACGTAAGCACTAGTGCATACAACCTGTTCCCTTGGTCCTCCCAACAAAAACAGAACAGAACTATAGCTTCCTCCATGACGCCCGATGACTCCAATCTATGCATGATGCAAGCGCTTTCTTGGTCCATCTCTGAATGTACCCTTGCCTTGTACGAGACTCTGCTGCATCTCACCGCAACCTTGCGGAAATGCTTTATATGCAGGGCCGTCCCCAAGCCGCTTCAAGTCAAGTAGATATGTTTTAGCCTCGTCCCCTAGTCACTTCCTTATAATAAGCAGGCCTTTTTTTTATGGTATCACCTTGCTATAGGTCACTTCTTCCTTGGCCTTATTGAGAATCTTGCCTCCGCCCATCGCCGTTCGCACATTGCGCTTGAACAACTCTCTATTGTTCTTCAACTCGTCTGCCGCCTCCTTGTTCAAGGGGTCCTTCGCATTAGGGTCCAGGAAGATGTGCTATTTAGAAGAATGTCCATCGTTAGCGTGTCAATTCTGGCGTACAGTTGCCTTCGCCGTGGTTCTGAGTTCTTCTGATTTCAAGCTCATTACAGCTGCTTACCTGCAACCCGATCAGGACAAATTTCAGCGTCACAACCGGTTTCCAGTCTTCTCGTAGAATGTTCAGGCACACGTTGCCTTCCAGATCGATATTCGGGTGGTAGATCTTCTGGCGACACCGGACCTTGGGTGGCTCGTGTGGAAAGTTTTGGCTCGCAGAAAATTCAAATATGAATCGACCGCCTCGGTACATACCCTCGTCCGGCTCGATTATCAAGGCAAAGTTGAGGATATCGTCTTTGTCCCTGTATTCTGTGTTGAGGGTCTTCTTCAGTGATTCGTCTTGGTCAATCTCGGCCAGGTCTGTCTCGGTAAGATTAACAGTCAGCAATGATGTACTTTTATTCCCATCTTGTACCATGTTCTTGCTTCTCAGAATGATCGTCTGCACATACCTGTCTGAATCCGCAACTGAGCAGCGGTAACCTTCTTCTTCTTGCCACCAGCCGCGAGAGCTTCCGCGTCCTCAGCCTGCTTTTGCGCTTTTTTCTAAAAGAGAAATCTTTGTCAGCAGCGGGCACTTCTTTTTCTCGGGCTGATTTCAGGAGACTGTTCATGACTCCATTGTTGTCCTTACCATAGACCATATCTTCAACATCTTGGCTTCGATTTGTCACCCACCAAAGATGGCCTGATCGGGAGTCTGAGGGTCAAGAGCTGTTTGTGACAAATGAAACAGGGCAAGTGAGAAGGAAATCTGCATGCAGAAAGAAATAACAAGGCTCGCAGATGATGACGGACGTTTCGGGTCGTTGAGAAAGTAGCGCGGTTTATACTCCATGTATGATATAGACGAAAAGAACCCGTCGGGTGTTGGTCATATCTTGTCCCACACAGCCCCGCCTAAATCATGGCATCGATAAGATAAGCTTACGGTGTAGGCGACATCTCCCGGGGATTATGCGAGCAGGTAAACTACAACGCTTTTTCTTATCCATACGATCAATGCTTCATTGCGCTTGGCTTTACATAGAAGAAGAAAAAGTATGTTATATCGCCCGTGCATTAGTAATTGTTACAAGACGTTACAATGCCAAGTATTTTCAAAAAAAAAAAAAAAAACCCCCAAGTTGTCTAATTTCGACGTCCACAACAAAATCCCTCCAGTGGCAGATACAACCTGCCACTTTTCCTAATGTCATGATCCAAAGACTGTGCCAATAACGCCTTATCTTCTGGCGAAGCAGCACATGATGCCTGTTTTGCCCAAGAACCATAAGAATCCAAAGAATCGAACAAGAGACAGTGCAGCCGTCGCATACAGCAAGAACTTGAAAAAGTTGGCAGTACGAACAGAGGCGGTTTTCTATAATATGTAAGCAATTGTGTCAAGTGCAGGTAGAGGACGCAGGAATTACTCACACCAACGCCAAATGTGTTAAAGTTTTCGCTGGTAATCGCAACAACCAAAAATATGTTGGAGAAGAGCCAAGAAACTACCAGACCGGTTCGGAAAGACTTGTACGAATCTTCAACGTCCTTCTTCTCCACCTCAATTTCTTCCCTGAAGGGAGCCAGAGCTCGTCGCACAGTTTGTTCAAATTGGCTGTCGATGTCCTCTTGTTCCTTTTCGATTTCTTCCACAACCACTTCGTCGTCCTTTTTGGTCACATGTGCAGATGGTAGTGCCTCAGCCTTATCTGAGCCCTTGGTACCCCAAGAAACATCGTGCCAGTTGTTGAATGCGTAGACCATGAGAATGTTGATGTAGGTTGACATGAGGATAAGGTAGTACGGGAATGAGTGGAACATGTGCCAAGGATCCAAGTACAGGAAGGAGGCGATAAAGTACAAACCATAAATGGTAATCAACGCAATGAGAATGACACCAGCTGCGTCTGATCCAGAGAAAAAGCTCCGAACAAAATCTTGACTTGTATCAAACGAAATCTGTTCCGCAATGGGTTTGCTGCTGAAGGCGCGTGATACCAAGTACCCGGAAAGAACCAAGATGTAGCCCTGGACCAAGCCAAATATCATAAATGAAGCAATGTAGGTAAACTTGGATCCCTTCGGTCGGTTACCCAAAGCCAGAATAAACTGCAGAATAACGAAGGCCAGATAGAGATACTTGAGCAGTGCATTGATAATTGGTGTCGCAGTGTCACCGAAGGGCCAGCCGTGATGCTCCGATCCAGAGGTGCCGCCGACAACAGGCGTGCCGACCAAATCCATGATGACAGTTGTAGTAAGATAGTAGGAAGCGAGTGAGAACCAGGAGAAGAGGAGGTTGAGAACATTGTAAATCATTTGAACGTGGAAGAAGAACATGCGAATAAGGTTGTGACCACTCTTGTACAGGCGGCCGAAGTGCATCAGAGAGTATAACGAGGCCGCAAAGGACCCGTTGAGCCATCGTCGACGCTGACTGATGAACTCTGCAGCACCTTCAGGTACGTCAGTTTCACCCTTGGCAGCTTTGATATAGGTCAAGTGCCACTTTTGACCCGCCTTGGCCACCAGCTCGAAACACAGGATTCGATCTTCGGCCAAGAACATGTTCTTCTTGAAGATATTCATTCCGTCGATGCCCTTTTTACCAAGTAATTTGGAGAGCGTGTGGTCGCCATGGAAGTACTGCTCCAATGGTCGGCCCATAATGGCTCGGAAACGGTAAGCAGAAAATGCACCTGGCAACACAGAAACGTAACCAAAAGAGCTTTCAAGGGGCTTATCAAGGATATTGGAAATCTTGTACTCGAAGTTCTGGACAGCGACGAGTGGGTTGAAGAGCTTCTTGCCACCCTTGCCCAACATGGCGTGAATTTCGCCACAAGCACCACCAAGATCCTTGTCATTGTAGAAGCCTTCCCACAGTGCCAGCAGGGATCGAGGGCTTGGCTTAGTACCCGCATCGATAAGAATAGTTACTTCGGGGTTCAGGATCCGGCCGAACGCGTTGAAGAGCCATCTGTGAGAATTGATCTTCTTGCTGTTCTTCTGCTTCAGACAAAAGATGAATTGGACGGGTGGCAGGTTCTGGGGGCTATCGCCACTCGGTCGGATCAGCTGCTGACTGGGCGTCACGGACAGCTGACTGGTGTACTCGAAAATATGAGCAACAGTCTCTTTGCCGTCAACGTCCTTCTTGATGACACCATCCTGGTAGATACCAACAGTTGCCAGGACATCGAGCGTGTTCTTGTCGGCTTTCTCGATACCATCAAATACGAGGCAGACAACAATCTTCTGCCAAGCAGGGCCACCTTTATTCCAGAAAGTGGATTTCTTGAGATTGACGATATCGCGAATGTTCTGCATTACCCCATGCAGAGTTCGCGACAGCAAAACCTTGTCTTCGTTGTAGTAGGTGATGGCAATAAGCAACTCGGTGTGTCTGTTATACATGCGGGGTCGCAAATCGTAACCATTCTTCAAGGTGAAATCGTTGGGATCGCAAGTGGCGGCCGTATATCGCATCTTCATGAACTCCTCGTTGCCACCCTCGACGTCGCGGTACTGTGGCTGAACGGCATTCTTGATAGCACTGGGCACGGGATAGTCGATACTCAGGACGGAACCCTGGACAAGCTTGACTTTACGGGTATTGTATCGCTTAAGCCCACCGCCCGAGTTGAAGCCAGCAGGCTGCTGCTGTCGCTGCATCCAGCTCTCTTCCTCATCGTGATACTCAGACAGTGGTTGGTCATATGGGTTACCGAACCCCTGGTTCTGGGAATAGCCGCCAAAGCCGTTGTCAGCAAAGCCGCCCGAGCCAGCTGGGGGAAGTTGTGATGCACCAGGAGCATAGGACTCGGTCAGACTGTAGGCAGATACTGGTCGATCAGGAGGGGTGCCGGCACCGAGACGGTCGTGGTCGTAACCGTGCGGAGGAGGTTCATTTAGCAAATAGCCGTGAGCATCTTCGTCATGATCCTGGGGGGTAATGTGATACTGCGAGGTGCTATTGTCAGTTCAGATACAGTGAACGGGGATGGCATGAGGCTCGAGATAGAGCAACGTACATTGGTGCCTGAGGGGAGATCCTGCATAGGATGACCGCCTCCGTATTCATGGCCTTGGCCGTGACCATGGCCGTCATATGCCATGGTGCTATGAGATGCAAGGTCCCAAAAGCTCAGAAATGCGGCGCAGATAACTGTAATAAATGCAGTTAATTGATTCTCAAGGATCGCTTGGGCTAGAAAATTTACGAAAAGACAAGAGATGGACGTCACACAGTTGCCCTGTTTATTTTCCTCTCTTGGTTTCGTCCGTGTGGGTACGTAAATAGATCAGTGGGAAAAACAAGGCCGGGGCAGGCGCAAGCACATGAAGCGGCTGTGGTCCCAAGCAACAGGCTAGACAGCTTTCGACGCCTCTAGCGGGTGGTGATGGTTGGGTGGAAGAAGGGGGATGAAGGGGAGAGAGAGCCTCATGAAAAATTACGAAAGGCAGAGGAGTGAAAAGCTCGGCAAGCACAGGAGTCAGGGAAAACAAATGAGGGAACAAAATTAAGGCAGACTCAGGGGATTTTCTCAGAGAGAGTCAAACGGTGCTCTTTGGGCGATCAGTGGTTCCATCCATCATGGCGCGCCTGGAGCGCCCGTTGTCTGATGCTCCATCTGGCTGTTGGACTCGAGTCTGTTTCACAAGTTCTGGCGTCGTTGGTGGAGACCTGAGTGGTGCTGCTGGTGCTGGTAACCTTACGTAGTAGCGTAGCTTGCGCTAGCTTAAAAGGCGGCTGGTAGTGCTGGTGCTGGTGCTGGTGCTGGTGCTGGTGCTGGTGCTGATGTGCCAGGGCCAAAAATAGGGGACTGCAGTGACGCTAAACCATGGCTGAGCAGCCAGCTGCCAACTGGTCTTGCAAGCTGGCACCCCACTTGATACCCAGCATGTATTTAGCTGACGAGGTGCCGCAACCCATGGACGTGGGCAAGATCTGCCAATTAAATTGTCATTTGTCGTGCCCAAGTACCAGATACCTAATTAAGGGTGTCGTCTAAACAACAGACGGTGCAGCTGCCGGGGTCACTTCTGACCAGGCTCTCGTTGTCGGCTCCACTTTATTTTTGTTTTTCTTCCTTTTGGTGCTTCATCCGCTCCGTCTTAATTCGCACGCTCATTTGTTGACTTCTGTTAGATCCCTGTTGGTCTATTATTATGACGGTACGGAGCACTGCGGCTCGAATGGCTCGAATCCACCTAGCTTGGCTCAGCACTATTCACCGACATTGTTTGCCAGGAACGGTCGCCGTGTGTGATTAAGCTCGCCGCCAAAAGAAAGACGATTTCCCCAACCGCGCCTGTTGCCATGCATTTTTTCACATGCCATGCCTTGCATGCTATCAACATGCGCGAGCTTCGCGGCAAACATTGTCGATGGTCGAGCAGTAGCCAAGTGGCACACCTGTGGCAATGAGCCATGACTGAACGACGACCGAGCGTCCATGACCACATATCTCGCGCGGCTGTCCGTGGGCTATCTCGTATCCAGAGCCCAAGTTGCATGAGCTCTGGCAATTGATCTTCACCTGCATGTAACTAACTAAACCGTCCCCGTACGATGCCAATAATGGTGGCTGGTCACAGATTTAGGCGCCACAGAGCTTTTGGGTATTGTGCATACTGCGACTCCTTCTTTGGCGCATGCACTAGCACTTTTGTTGTGAGACGGTCTGTTATGGGCATAAGTAAGTTCGCGACAGCCGCTCTGGTCAAACGCGTTCGACTCTGGCTGGAGTTTCAGCATTGATTGTTGCGTCATTGACGGCAAGACTGAGGAGAGACTATTATGCATGGCGAGCAAACGCATTCCTCTTCTCGCGATTGCATGTAACCATTACAATTCTTTGAGTACTCTTCCTCCGACGAACGATACCGTAGCAAATTTTTCCACTACTGCATAACAATGTATTAGTAGCCAGCCTGGTTGTCTGTGTCTTTGTTGGCCGTGGTGTCGCGAGGGGGTGAAGGCGGTGCAACCCTCTGGCAGTCTCAGTCTCAGTCAGGTCACGAGCAGGGGATGTGCAAGTCCAAAAAAATTTCCTGGCGTATGGAGTACAAGGTGTCACATTGCCGTTATGCTCCCTCCTACCCCTCACGCTTTCACCGGAGCTATTGTGGGCGCCCAGAGGTACCTGGCAGGTACTGGAACGATATGGATCCGCGACTTGCCTGAGGCCTCATCACGACCATGTGGATTATTAGAGGCGCTTTCGCCGTCTTTCTTGGTTGTACTTTCGCTCCAGGGACAACAACAACAACAACAACAACAACAACAACATAGGTCTATCTGTGGCCAATATCCATTGTCATAGTCAGCGTCTGTATCTGCAGGCTGCCGATGTAACGTTTCCGTGGGCCAGCCTCACGAATAGCCATCGCAAGTCGTGTTTTTTTCCTTTTTTTCCCCCTCCCGCCTAGCATCGAGATAGCCACCAAGGACAATGGCCATGAATATTGGCATTCCAACGTCACCGGAGCAGAAGAAAGTGCGATGATGACCTTACCAAGTGGTATATACCTGGTAAACTACCCAGGGTATCACCTATTCTACTGTTTTGACGAGCCTACCGAACGACGTCTCAGCAAGACAACCTGCCCTCGAAAAAAACATCCTTCCCCGCAGCTGTTAGCGCCGCCATATGGGTGTTAAATCTGCAAGCCATTGACCCTAGCATCAGCTGGTAGGGCCATCTTTACACTAACCATTGAGGTATGTTTAGACGCTGGTCTGGCTTCTGACATGCAGTGGCACTGCACTGTGGTCAGCAGTCAAGGTTTTGCCCCTGCTTCTATCCTCGGCTACTAGAGGTAGAGGATAGACAGACTGGTTTAGAGAAGCTGCTTGAGGAACTAGTGCCTTGTGGCCATGGATGTTGCAACACTGGCGGTATTGGTGGAGAGGATCCAACGTGCAGTCTAATGTTTCTCCAAATGCTTCTTCTATATGGCTATTTAATAGCGATACCATCATCGTCATCCGCCGGGGCTCTCAAGCTGTCTATCCGACTCCATGCGATCCACATCGACATGCCTCGACCCATGTAAAGATTGATGTCGACAGAACTGAACACATGGCCGGAATTTTAAAAACAAACACTCTGCTAGCGTGATATCCCGGACAGGCTCAAAGCCCTTGTGGCGCTCATGGCTTATTGTCTGGCTGTAGTGCCACCTGCAGTATCTGTACTGTCACTGTTCATCTCGTGTTAAATAAGGTTACCCCGTAGTGGACAGTCGATTCTAGACAGAGTTGTGGCTGTGCGTGACGATGGTGCTGCGTATCTCTTTTATGGTAGGTACCACTCTCAGAACTTGAAAAGAACATTTGATGTTATTGCGGCCTAGTAAGATGTTGAAGCTCTAGGGTGACAGTAATGGCCAAGACCGAACTGCTACGCTTTACATCGCGTTTCCTTCACTACACCCCCCCCCCCCCCCCTCCCCAATTACTGAGGAACAAAGTTAGCCATGGCTGCTCCAAAGAAGACCTTGTTCCCGTCCTTGCAAACCCAGAGTGAATTATTCTGGATATTGGTATTAGCATGGTAGCCACTCTCCCCAATCCGTTGTCGACCTTGGGCTGGTGCTTGGTTGTAATGATTGTTAAATGACTCTTTTCGCAGTAGTGATACAAAAGGCTACTTTGCTTACTATCGTAGGCTCTGAGGGTCTATCCACAGCAGAGATAGTTCTTCCCACAGTTCTTGGCAACAGCCATTGAGGCGGCGCTAGCAAGGGGAGCAACAAGAGAGATCCTCACCTTGTAGATTCCAGATTTGAGTCTTTCGATGTGAACAGGTTTAGTGAAGGATAATACTACATCTCAACGGACTTCAGCCTATCTTATATTCTATCTCCTTAGTGCTGCCCCGTTCTCTCTTGTCTTCCCTTTCCCTCTCACATGAACACATGTCTTGATTCTTAGATAGGCCAACACAAAATAACATAGAGAAGTCCGAGTGGACCTTGCGATTGAAAATGGTAACTAACATAAGAAAAAAGACATATTGCCAAAAGCATGGCTTTTCGGCTTCGTCGACTTGCGTGTTCTTAAACAATCCCCATCCTGTTCCTCCTAGATGATGCCACGTTCTCAATTAGTTGACATGCAGTTAGCGACCTTGAATTCGCTGCAATACCTAGTTCGGAACTGCCCCGTAAGAGAACATTAACTGGAACTGCGAGTAGCTGAGCGAGCAGCGCCTGATTGAGCCACCATTGGGACTATATCACATAATGTCTGATGCTCTAGACCTTTAGTTTGGTTTCCATGTGCGGGCAAAGTTGCGGATATTGCAACTACCCGTCAGTCCAGCGCAGAAAGACAAACAGCATTTCTTAATGGATACTTGTCTCGTCCATGCCTTCGCCAACGAGAGAAACCCGGTGTTCAACGGATCGTGCTGCTGTAGTCCAATTCGGTATTTACAAAGCTGGCGCCGTCGCATACATAAACGGATAATGTTTCGCCATCACAAGTATTACGACAGGGTAAGAAGATAAACATACTGCTACTGCCCGTCATTCGTTCCAAAATTCTACCATGTCGAATATGTTTCCCCTGTCTCCCCCATTGACGGGCTGCGAGGGAAAAAAAAAAAAAAACGCCGACCACGACCACGATCACGGCCACTTGTGTGGCATTTGGTGACCCGCTGCCACGCGTTTCACCGCAAAAAAGCAGGACCTGCATATGTAATAGTTTGATCTCCACTGTGTCCCAGTGTTACGGAGAAATTGCGAGCTCAACAATCCTTCCAGTCAACGGGCCCGGCTTGTCCAAGATTCAGGCAGAGCAGATGGACTTTGCACCGTCAACAGACGAAACGGGCCATGAGTGATAGACCCAGGAACAGCGCAGTGCCGTGTTCTGCAGTCATATGGGCCAATAGTCAAGGCACGGCGCTTTACATAACTCTTCTCTTCTCATTCAGAAGTAAGTGCGCAAAAATGGGTGCGTTAGCGAATACCGGCACTTTTCATCCCATTGGCCATGATTGAACGTGATTGGGCGGAGCCTCCGGTGGAAAGTGTCTTTTCCTTTGTGACACGGTACTGCATTCCTCTCGACGGACATTCATGCGTACCTAGGTAGGTAGTCACTTTATACATACTCTTGGATGCGGGATGGACGATTCCATGCACATGCATATTATCAGGAACTCGCTCGACACAGCTTGGAGCCAGCAGCCGATGATCTGGATGATTCCGTGGATCAATATTGTCAATTTGACGCAGCTGAGATGGTCAAGAGCACGGAAGACTGTGCGGACAACCAGCACCCACACAGTGCGTGCCACGCGGCAGGGGCCTGGCGTAAACCTTGCTTGGCTCTCGTGCGCGCTGCCAGCATCGACAGGTTGGCTTGCCTCGCTACGAGAGCGCCACTTCCAGGGATGAGACGTACAAAAGGCGCACTGTGGAGAACCCAGCACTTGTCCAGTAGAGTAGTCTCTTTTGATTGTAGGTGCCTCTTTATGCCTCTTTATACCGCAATTGTGCTAGTGCCATCATAGTGCCATGGCCCGCCAGCACCGAATAATAAATAAGTGCCGCCCGCCCGCCCAGGGCAGGTGCACCATGCCGGAGGGAGCGACCGAGGCCCGCAGCGAATCAGAGGTCCAGAAGGGCCTCTGTCCAACCCTCTCCACCCGTTCTCGCCTGGAAAACTGAGTTGCTTTCCGGTGTTAATGCGACTGGGCCCTTATCCCCCCCTTCCCCGTCACCCCGTCTCAGCAGTGGTGACACCTTGCTTCGTTCCTCATCCACCCGTCTCTCGACTCTGCGGCAACAGACGTCCTCACGAACCTCAGTCGACATCACATCATCTGCTGATCGTCTCGTTGAGACACAGGACAGCAAAACATATCTTCTTCTCTTCCTTCTTTCAAGTCGCCAAGGTCGACTGATGTCTTTCTTTTAGAGTCAGCAGCCGTTTTCTATCTTTCAATCGAGAGCTAGCCTCCCCATCCATTCGTTCTTTCACTTCGTTCATTTTTGTCCTTGATCCGCTGAGGTTATCTCGTCGTCGACCATCAATTTACGCTCATGCCACGGTCCGCGATATCCAAGCTCGTCACATCACGCATTTCTTTTCGTTCAACGCCAAGTCGACGCATCTCAAGCAATCCTGATCCACAGTCTTCGTCCTAAGCTACCACCTAACCTCCACAGGTCCAGGCGCACGCAATCATATCGTGGTCATCACTCCACGTCGCTTTTCGTCTGTCTGGGACAGCGCTTACTTACCGTCACGTATACTCAACCGTCTGAAATGCTTGAGCAAACGCCTTATGTTATTGCCAGAGACTTGGCTCAAGTCAATGAGAGTATGTGAACCCATTGGCGCCTCCGTACTAGTCTTCCTCTCTCATCAATACCAAAACGATTCCATAATTGCTGACTTTTTTTTTTTTTGCTGTAGTTCTTGGTACCTTGACTCGCCGCGATGACTGCGTAAAATGTGACGATAGTTCGAAACTCACTTGTCCCTCCTGTCCTTCAGGCCAGAGCTGCCAATTCACTGTGTCGTTGGACTGTAGACAATGTGCAAAATCCTTTTGTACACAAGAGGACACACCACCCCCAACAGGTGGGAACAATGGCAATAGCGGGCCTTCTGCCGGTCCGATTGCAGGAGGCGTCATCGGGGGCATCATTGCCATTGCCATCATCACATATCTCATCTGGCGATTCGTGATTAAGCCGAAGCGAGCTGCGGACCCCCACCAGTCTGCGTATGAAACAGAAGCCACCACGGGCCGTCACATGGAAAAGGATAACGCTTCGGGAATCACCAGACGCTCCTCAACCCACACCATTCATTCCATCGCCTCGACGGTCCTCACTCGGGCCTCCAACATTATTCAGATTGCCTATATACCTGGCGTGACAAACCGTGCCAACCCTACTTCCCCAGCGGTTCTTGTCCCTCCCGTTCCACCCATCCCCATGCAGCATTCCGGGGGAAGCCGTCAGAGCGGCCAGACAGATGACCAGCACTTCTTTGTTCCCGGAAATCTGCGAGACTCTACGTACTCGGGGATCTCCTCCTTCTCCGACCGGACATCCTATGCTCCCCGCTCAAGTATCGCTTCTACCATCTATGGCAGGCAGGCTCAGATTCAAACACCGGCACAAACCGGTATGCGAGCGAAACCCACCGTCGTCAGCGTTAAGTCCGCTGGTGCCAGTGCACTGAGCACGACGCCGCCGCCGGTGCCATCAATTGATTTCGAGCGATTCGGTGGCCCTGGCCGACCTGAAAGCACCGAGAGCGACTTCAGTGTCGGCTCAACGTATCTCAATAATGCCAACACTGCGACGCAAGGCCGAGCGCAGGTTGTTAGGCTGGGCAGCGGCTTGAAGAAGGTCGACATTGCAGCCCGGTCTGATGCCAGCGCCTCATCAACTTCGCTAGTGTCATCATCGTCGAAGTCGAGCTCACATGCCAATGCAGCACCAGCACCAGCAGCGGAATCACCACCAAGTGATCAAGGACCCTTCTCTGATCCGCCTGAGAGCAAGAAGGCCGCCAGTACGCCTACTCTAGGCTCAGTAAAAGAGGAACCTGAAGAGCATCGTGACGCAGGCAGGGCCAAGAGGCACGGGTCTGGAGATCGGGGCCGAAGTCCATTTGATGACGAGCACGCTACCAAAGAGTGATTGAGCACTGGACCATATTTTGGCAGACGTCATTTTTATCAAACTTTTCCAAGTACATAGTTCTTATGGGTTGGTGGGAGCCAGCTTTCATGTTGGCATTTCCTTCTGCCTTGAGCGAGGAATTCGACTTGGCTCGGCGATTATGATGGGGAACGGCGTCTTTTGAAGCGGGTATATAGTCGATTGGGATTCGATGACGGGAATGGCGTATCTAGCCAGTAGCATTATCTCCTAGCATGTGTTTTTTTCTTTCACTTCTTGAACAAGACGTTTGGTTTGAATGATGGTTTGAACCGCTTTAGTGTGATGAGTGTTCCCGATTGGTTGATGAAGGATTGTCGATCATGGATGCACCGCATCATATTGAGTGGAAGTCGAACGAGTGGGATTTTTAGATTTACTTCAATTACAGGTGAACCACAGGAATGGACATGATTCAATCTCAGTAAAACCGACGTCTAAATTGGTTGCCATTCGGTGTACTTGAATTACATGGGACGGGCAGAGAACATGCCCGCACTGCCAGCCACGGTGTCGTGATTCCTCGTCTATGCCGTCCTGGTAGCATCGGCGTGGCCAAAGCTTTTTTCTCGCTCATTGAAATCTTTTTTTGTTCTTATGTCAAGACCTTCCGCTCATCACTTATCGAAAATTACTCATGGCCAAGAGTGCCGGTAAGCGCTTCTTTCTGTCCGACCGCCGCTCAGAGCTCATTGACGTTGATGAGCCACTGAACTGAGGCAGAGACATGATATGATGCCCATGGCCGATGTGCGATGGGTCAGTCACAGGATCTGATTGATGGTCAAGTACATCCAGACACTAACAGCTTTTAGCGCTTGAGCTATGCATTTCATTGTCCGATATCGCTTACCAGGCTTGCGTTCTCACGGTTCTCTAACCACCCCCGCAAAGGTTACATGACGACAGGGGGGGGGGGTACATGGCGTTGCGCTCACGTGCTTGCGGGCCCGCCCCCTTCTGTTCATCCTCCTCCAAAGGATGTGAATCCCCAACGTGACGAAGCTGGGTGAAACATGGAATCCAGACAGAACAACCAGCAGGCAAATGACTGCGAATTAAAGGACGCACCATCCCAGTCTCTCGTACCGCACCATGGCTGCTACTCCGGCTGGCCTCGGCAGTTGAGCTTCTCCAGGACATGACTTCGCTCCGTTCCACGTTGTAGCCGTGGCCTCGGTATCTAGCAAAATGGGCGATGGCGCACTCACTTCTGCCTCCTCATCGTTTGAAAAGAAGCGAGCGGGATAGGAAAGGATGCTGCAGAGGTGGCTGTGGGCACAGCAAGCATGGGGACGCGAGCACACATCGGTGGCACCTCCTGCTTGCATGTCTGATCTTGGTTTTCACGAATTACATCAACAAGCATACAGATTGATTGGGTTGCATTTGCAGGCTACGCTACTGCTTGTGATTGCTCCCTTGAGGCCCATCAAACCTAGCGCCATGAAACACCGTCGACTTTTGGCCTTTTTGCCTTTTTTTTTTTTTTTTTTTTTTTTTTTTTTCCCCACCTCCTG